>OZ038390.1:54968571-55066071 GCA_964036045.1 Eutreptiella sp. 'Long Island Sound 2002'
AGTCCAAAAAGCCTTGAAAGTGGGCCTCGTGGTGGTGGGGTTCACTTGCAAGCTAATTTCACTTTGTCCAGAGCCATCAATGTGTGAATCATTCTTGATGTCCCTCACCAGTCATAGCTGATGTTCCCTCCCCCACCAGCTCGGTCCCAATATTCAGTCTTGATTAGGGTTAGGGTCACCGAGCTGGTGGAACCAGTCTTGGTTTTATAACCCTTTTTAGTGTCTAGGGTGGACCTACCAGGTTTAGCAGCAGCAGCAGCAGCAGCAAGCAAGCAAGCAGCACGCGCGAAATGGGTAAAAATCAGAACTCCGTTGTGGTGCTTCAGATTTGGGTGAAATTTTGGTGGATGATACCTATGGGTGTGAAATACAATCACACAAAGTTTGAGCGAGAAACTCAACGGTGGCGGCCGGGAACGGGATTCGCAACTGGCGGACCTCAGTTTCAAAAACTGCAGTTTAGGGCCAAAAACAGCCATTTTTGGGCCAAAAATGCCCTGGAACACATTCAAAACGGCCAAACGAAGGGAAACGGTGGGTACACTCCACGTGCCGCTTGACTTCCCCGTGTCAACGAGCTCTTTGCGGCCCTCTAACTCCATGATATGCCGCGGAAGCGGCCCAAAAAGGCCCCCAGAAGCTCCAACTTGCCGACAGCCACAAACCAAGAATAGGCCATATCTTTGGCTACATGGCTCAAAATGCGATTCCGAGGGCACCTACTCCACCCGCAACCCCCCACGTTTTGTGGTTTCCACCCCTCAGAATTGCCCAAACGGACGCCTAGACCCCAATAACTAGGCCCACTAGGCTGTGGCAAGCTGCAAGCTCAAGCCCAAACAGGTGGGTACCCAAATGGGTCAACAGGGTCCGAAAGGGGTAAAAATATGACTTTCCGCAAAAATGATCCTAGACCATGTGCGACGCTAAAACAAGTGTTTTTGGACTGTTTTGAGCTTGTGGTGGCCCATTTGGGTCCTCCAAAAATCCCAAAATGCCTTGAAAATGGGCTGTTTTGGGACCAAAAATGGGTCAAAAATGGGTCAAAAACACATTTTTCCAAAACGCATCCTAGACCATTTGGGGTGCACACAAGGGTGAAATGAGCCCATTTTGAGCCCATTTTGGGGCATTTTGGCCCCTGAGACGTCCAAAAAGCCTTGAAAATGGGCCTCGTGGTGATGGGGTTCAGGTGCATTTCACTTTGTCAAGAGCCATCAATGTGTGAATCATTCTTGATGTCCCTCACCATTCATATCTAATGTTCCCTCCCCCACCAGCTCGGTCCCAATATTCAGTCTTGATTAGGGTTAGGGTTGCTGTTAGGGCCTGCAGCCCTCCTTTCGCCCTCCTTCAGGTCAAATTTTTTTCTTGTTCTTTTAACACAAATATGAATTCTCTACAAAATTTTGAGTATTTTGAGTATAAACACATAGTATGAAAAAAAAAATTGGCACCTTCGGCGCCGGACAGTTTTCTCTAGGGAAACTTGTTGGTGGCCGACCCGGCACCACTATCTTTCAAACCCCGGGGGGGGGGGGGGGGGGGGGGGGGGGGGGCTGGGGGGTGTTGCATACAAGGAGGACCGGGCCCGGCCGCCCCCCCCCCCCCGGGGGGTTGACAAGCAAATCTAATTACCGTCCTGACTGTGCTCCAGTAACTGATTTGCCTTTAGAAAATGTGCCGCCAGGGAAAGGCAATGTTCTGCTAGAACATTCTGGTCACTAGACCAAGAGGATGTTTGCCACTAATAGGATTCCCATGGCTCCCTCTCCAAAATCTTCAGGTCTTCCTTCAAGGCCCTTCACAGCACCCCAATATTGGTGGGAGCTTAACGTGGAAGTTACCTTTAGGGGGGCGGGGTTGACGCGTTAAGGACCATCCTGGCTCCCACACACTGGGAGCCCACCACTAAGGCTAGGCGTGAGAGACGATGGCATAGGGAGGTGCCTGGCCTAAGCTGGCCACTCCACTCGAACCCCAGCACCTGGTCCACAACATGGCACAACAGGCAGTCAGAGGTGCATACAAAGCAGGGCTGTCAAAAAAAAAGGGGAAATAGAAAAGGCTTCGTAACGCCAACAGAAACAAAAGTTCACGAGGACGCTCTCTGCTTAATGGCCATGGCACCTTCTCTACTTCAAAGGTTGGCGGTTGCGGTTGGCGGGTGGTGGTTGGTGGTTGGCGGTTGGCAGCGGTTGGCGGTTGGCAGTTTGTGGTTGGTGGGGGTGGTGGTTTGCGGTTGGCGGTTGGTGGCGGTTGGTGGTGGTTAGTGGTGGTTAGTGGTTGGTGGTTGGTGACAGTTGGTGGTCCCTGGGGGCTGTCCTTAACAAAAAAAGATCTGGGTTCTTAAGGACAGCCCTGGTGCAAAGGGTTTGCGTTCAATTGAGGTCGGTACTGATAGACTGAAGGTCGCGGGCTTTAGACAAAATCATTCATTAGTTCTTAGAGTTTGGGGGGGGCGGTCAAGACAGTCTGTCACCCAATCCAGGTATCGAGACAGCCTCTCACCCAAAGCTCCCTTTTAAATCAGTCCCTTCCCCCACCCCCATATTTCCCAAAACCCCCGGCCTTCATATCCAGAACCTTCCCTTTACATCCAGACCCCCCCCATTAAATCCAACATACTTTGATTCAAAGAGAAAGGGGGATTTACATGCAACCATTAAGACCACACCCAGGAAAATTTTGAAGCAAGGGAGGATGGTAAACAGTACACAAATCCCAGCACGGTATCTTAGAACTCCCCAACTTATGGCATCATTGCCTCTTCGCCTTCTCTTTTTAGGCGGTGGTCCAAACTGTGGTAAACTGGCGAAGCCCTCTCACCAATGGCACTCGAGAGAACTCTCGCGATCAAGGATCAGAGCTGTCCAATGCTACCATTGTCCCACAAAGCAATGCGGTTGCGGATGGAACATGCAGTGAGGATGAGCTAAATCTGATGCCAGAAAATGCAGCGGGAACTGCGGCGCCCATAGGCATCCCAGGCATCTCAACATTACCCTTCGCTTCTTCTCTTTCTCCTGCTTCCTACTCTCCGGCCCTGCAAAGCTAGCCCCAGAGGCCACCGAAGCCAAAGCCCAGCGACTCGCAAGGTCTGGAAAGGTTTGGGTAACAACGGACGGCAGAAACAGCATTGGTTCATACAGCCGCAACACATTACCGGAACTACTGCACTGATGCCAAATGGCGGCAAGAGATCAGGGCCTCCGAATGAGGATAGAAACAAAGGAGGGCGCATGGATTGCACCATCAAAGGACAGTGGCAGCGAAAACCAAACGTGGAGACCTTCCGCAGGTGCCCCACGACACAAACGTCTCGGTCCAGCATGGGACATGGTGCGGACACATGAGACACATGGGCTGGCCTTGGGGCAGCAGCATGCCGCCAATAGCAGGCCATGCACCATGGGAAGCTCCACCCATGAATCATGTTCCAATTTGGGTACCTCTGGCTTCCTCCAGGAGGTGCAAGAAGGGAAGGAGCAGGGAGGCTGGACTTCCAAAAGGCAGCCCACGTGCATTACTTTTGCCCACAAAGCTGACATTCAATCATATTCAGGATGATCCGTTGCGAGACGGAGCTGGACTGCCAGCGGCTGCAAGCCAGAGGCCAGTGGTTGGATAGTATCTGATGGCGGCTGCAAAGTGATGGATGGCTGCCCAATTGAAAATGTGCGGGCAGTAGGGCTTTGTTCACCACACTTGTGTGGACTGCAAGGTTTTATTCTTGGCTGGAAGGGATGGTCTGCAAGCAGCAAACAAGCAGGTGCGGAGTGCCAAAAAAAGGAGTGCACACAAGAAAATCGTACCTCTGCCCTGGTGTCTTAGATTCCGCACAGTTTTTGGTGGATGATAACTTAGAATATGAAGTTGAAGCACACAAAGTTTGAGCAAAAACTTTAACACTGGCGGCTGGCTATGGGTCCTGCATGTGGAGGTGGTGAGTTCAAAACAGGCTTTGACTATAAGGAGCTCAAAGGAGGGGGGGGTCTGGTGCTACTCACAACACAGCATAAAAAAAAATCCTCACATTACAGCATGTCAGGTACTCGGAAAACAATTCTTTCTTACTCAAATTTACAGCAACAAAAAAATACATGCCTTGAAACAGACACAAATCATGCACAAATTCAATTGCACACAACAGGTAGTGCAAGGGCTTGAGTACACGTGGTGGGGTTACCAGCAGCTGCGACGGCTGGCAAGGATCAAGCGCATGACCTGGGGCTGCGGGCGAGAGCCGTGCTCAAGCCCGGGCTGCTCGAGGTCGCACCAAGGAGGCAGTCGGAGAGGTCCGCACATCGCGATTGATACTCAACTCCTTGATCACTGCGCACTTGGTGACTCCTTCATTGGTCGCCCAGGAACACAACACCCTGCACTGCTGGGTCCCGACGGGTCCGCCAGTCAGCCAACAACGTCAATGCACGCTGGGCTGCTTCTGTCCCAGTGAAGCATGCAGCATCCCGCGGCAAAGCACCTAGCCCAATCGCGGGCAGCCCTGTGAAGAAGGCAGCGATCCCCCCTCTCGCGAGGATGGCCTGCGCAGTGTGCCGGTAGCACTTGCTCGTGGATGTCTGGAAGCAAGTTTTGAGGGTGTCCGCTGGCATTGCTACAAACCAACTAGCCATCCCTGCCAACGCGCCAGCCACAAGAGACGCGAATGGAGAGAGCTCGGCACTGCCGTCGAGGGCCGCTGAGGACGACATTCTGCCCTTGACGGCCGAGTATACCACGAAGTACACCTACAGGGGCAAGGAGACTGTGGTGGGAGTACAGTAATTCTGTCAAGTACTTTGGTGTGGTATGGGTCTACAGGCTAAGGAGCATTTGGGCAACGTCTTCCACAGCACTGCATCCACCATCCCATCTCCCGCCGCCCCTGTAGAGGCATAGGCGGATTATTTCACGCGAAGGAGTGTACATGCCTGTCTGCCTTTAGTTTACAAACTGAGGGATGTGGTTGCCCCTCCTGCGCGCACGCAAGGATATGAAGGTCCCGCAACTGCTCCTGGGACTAGGCGCTTTTACAGACTGATAAGTTGGACAAAAGACCTGGTGCCCTGCCGCCCACACACGCGTGCGTGCCGGTGCAGAGGCCCTGAGAGGGACAGACGGCGCTGCATCGCAACCACCGCCTCGGCCTGGCACGTGCCCTGTGCGCGGACGACGGGCATGATGACGGCACGGTCCTTTGTGCCGAGCGCAGTGCCATTGGGCCCCAAACAGGGCATTTCCTACCTCTTTTTCTCAAAATTGGGTCTGGTGGTGCCTACCTTTTTTTTTTGTACCATTGCATTGCCGTGGAGAAGATGCACTTTTCAAGGAAAATCTGGGAAAATCTCATCATACATTTGGAGTAACCTGCTTTCAACTAGACGCCTCGGTTGTAGTGAGCCCCGAGCACCAATCGCTGCATGTGTCCTATCTGTGTGTCACGTGTGTTAGTGTCTGGTCCTAGTTTGTGCTGCAGTCTGCGCTGCAGGACCTGAAGATCGCTCTGGCACATACTGCAAGTGCACACCCACTGTTTGTGTTGTACTGCATGGGCAAGAGTGTGTGTGCAGGTCTGGGGCATGACAAATGAAAGAATCTGCATGCCAATACAAAGACAGGTAGGAGATTACATGGGGGGTTTGGGGTACAACCAAAAGGAACACCTGGCACTGTGGACATGGTCATCAATGCAGCAGAGTCCCCAGCAACACTGGGAACCATTAGTTTGAACCATTAGTGACTAATGGTTCCCAACCCCTGACCTAACCCCCACCCCACCCCCACCTCCAGAAACGCATGGTGCCTGCCATATGCATGGTGCCATATGCAACCGTGACGCATTGTCAACACGCATTGTCAACTTGTCAAGTGCAACTCTTGCATTGTTCTTTGCTACCAGTGTTGAGTTTGACACCCTTCCAAATCGCAAAATAGGAAGGCAAAAGCTGGGGATGTCAGAAAGTAATTGGTGAGGGTGTGTTTGATTGTTTTGCATGGCAACATGTGCCTGACTGGCAGTAGTGAACAGAATTTCAGCTGGGAATCGGTGCTGGCGTTCCCCTTTGGTAACATGCACCAATGCTGCACCCAAAAGGCCTTGAGAGGTACATCAACTGCGACCCCTCGCGTCGATCAGCGGGAACAAGCGGCGACCTAACCTTGCACCCGTTGTCAATGGCGTAGGGGCCAGGAAACACGAAATTGTCCCCCCCAACAACAACACACCGCCCCAAAACCCACCATCCCTCATACCCACACATCCCTCTCCCTTACAGTTTGGTAAAAAAAAAAAACACCTCGTCTACAACAGGCACACAGTGCCTACAATCAGCAGACGGCGTTTACTTGTAGCAGATGGTGTCTGCAGACTACAGAATGGCACCCCCATGAGCAAGAGTACTTGTTATCATCAGACCCTTTTTTGGACCAACCCTAACCTGAAACCCTAATCCAGACCAAGGTTGGCGGGCAACTTGCAACGATCAGATGCCGCACGCTGTCTTTGGATGGCAGACACTATCTGCCACCAGTAGATGTGGTCTGCTAATTGCAGACACTGTCTGCTGTTGTGGACGCAAAGAGACACTAGGAATGAAGGAGGCTAGATGCATGTGTTGCGGGGGGGGGGGGATTCATGCAATATACGTCTTATATACATCATCCATTTTCGTGGTCGATTTATATCGTGCCTTGACAGCCCACCGCCTGGTGCTAGCTGGAGCGCCAAGGTCCCAGAGGGGTGTCCATCCTCCTCTGAAAGACAAGCAGGCAAACAGGCAATCAAATGAGCAAGCAAATAGGCAAGCAAATAGGCAACCATACACGGAGGCAGGCAGACAGGCCGGCAAACTACACCTCTCCCCTACCCCTCATGGCTCCAAAAATGGCTTCACAATGCGGCTCCAGCCATTCCCTTACCCCCCCACGGCAAGAGTGCTGGCGACGTTTCTGTTTCTGTGCCTCAAATTAGGTCCAAACAAACCAGCAAGACATGCCAGGGGGTAAAGGACCTAGTGAAGATAAGTTAGGCGACGGTGTCGGGTGAAAGAGGGGGGGCATCCGTGAGATGTGAGCGATTGTACGTCGGTAGTGAACGGAGATGGCATGCGACAAGGTTCCAAACAACGCAATGCAACAATACTCTGACGCAAATTCAGAAGGGAGGCTGTGTGGCCCATACCGCCCATCCAGGAACGTCGCGCCCCATCGTCATACAAAAGCCGCGGAAGAGGCTGCGAGTCCCATTGTGTCGCCAGATCTGCATTGCACAGTCAATCGGACCAGCGAAGAGGGGGGCGCGGCCCTGAGCAATGCGCTGGCCATCGGCCTGCATCATACACTTGACGCGGTCCGTCGGGGCGTAGATGAAGCTTGTGGGCACGGCCACGAGGCTGGACGCGATGGCAGTGTCGCGAAGGTCGCCGCTCGGGCGCCCACTGAGTTTCTGGACCCATTTTTGGTCCCAAAACAGCCCATTTTCAAGGCATTGTGGGATTTTCTGGAGGCCAAAATGGGCCACCACAAGCTCAAAACGGTCTAAAAACACTTGTTTTAGCGTTGCACATGGTCTAGGATCATTTTTTGAGAAAAGTCATCTTTTTACCCCTACTGGACCCTGTTGACCCATTTGGGAACCCACCTGTTTGGGCTTGAGCTTGCAGCTTGCCGCAGCCTAGTGGGCCTAGGTATTGGGGTCTAGGCGTCCGTTTGGGCAATTCTGAGGGGTGGAAACCACAAAAAGTGGGGGGTTGCGGGTGGAGTAGGTGCCCTCGGAATCGCATTTTGAGCCATGTAGCCAAAGATATGGCCTATTCTTGGTTTGTGGCTGTCGGCATTTGGAGCTTCTGGGGGCCTTTTTGGGCCGTTTCCGGGACATATCATGGAGTTAGAGGGCCGCAAATAGCTCGTTGACACGGGGAAGTCAAGCCGCACGTGGAGTGTACCCACCGTTTGGCTGTTTTGAATGTGTTCTAGGGCTTTTTTGGCCCAAAAATGGTTGCTTTTGGCCCTAAATTGCAGTTTTTGAAACTGTGGTCCGCCACTTGCGAATCTTGTTCCTGGCCGCCACCGTTGCGTTTCTTGCTCAAACTTTGTGTGATTGTACTTCACACCCATAGGTATCATCCACCAAAATTTCACGTGAATCTGAAGCACCACAACGGAGTTCTGATTTTTTCCCATTTCGCGCGTGCTGCTGCTTGCTTGCTGCTCGCTGCTTGCTGCTGCTACTGCTACTGCTGCTGCTACACCTGGTAGGTCCACCCTAGACACGAAAAAGGGTTATAAAACCAAGACTGGTTCCACCAGCTCGGTGACCCTAATCAAGACTGAATATTGGGACCGAGCTGGTGGGGGAGGGAACATCAACTATGACGGGTGAGGGACATCAAGAATGATTCACACATTGATGGCTCTTGACAAAGTGAAATTAGCTTGCAAGTGAACCCCACCACCACGAGGCCCACTTTCAAGGCTTTTTGGACTTCTGAGGGGCTAAAATGCCCCAAAATGGGCTCAAAATGGGCTCATTTCACCCGTTTGTGCACCCCAAATGGTCTAGGATGAGGTTTGGAAAAATGCGTTTTTGACCCATTTTTGACCCATTTTTGGTCCCAAAACAGCCCATTTTCAAGGCATTTTGGGAATTTCAGAAGACCAAAATGGGCCACCACAAACTCAAAACGGTCTAAAAACACTTGTTTAAGCGTCGCACATGGTCTAGGATCATTTTTTGAGAAAAGTCATATTTTCACCCCTACTAGACCCTGTTGACCCATTTGGGCACCCACCTGTTTGGGCTTGAGCTTGCAGCTTGCCGCAGCCTAGTGGGCCTAGGTATTGGGGTCTAGGCGTCCGTTTGGGCAATTCTGAGGGGTGGAAACCACAAAAAGTGTGGGGTTGCGGGTGGAGTAGGTGCCCTCGGAATCGCATTTTGAGCCATGTAGCCAAAGATATGGCCTATTCTTGGTTTGTGGCTGTCGGCATTTGGAGCTTCTGGGGGCCTTTTTGGGCCGTTTCCGGGACATATCATGGAGTTAGAGGGCCGCAAATAGCTCGTTGACACGGGGAAGTCAAGCGGCACGTGGAGTGTACCCACCGTTTCCCTTTGTTTGGCTGTTTTGAATGTGTTCTCGGGCTTTTTTGGCCCAAAAATAGCTGTTTTTGGCACTAAACTGCAGTTTTTGAAACTGAGGTCCGCCACTTGCGAATCCCGTTCCCGGCCGCCACCATTGAGTTTCTTGCTCAAACTTTGTGTGATTGTATTTCACACCCATAGGTATCATCCACCAAAATTTCACCCAAATCTGAAGCACCACAACGGAGTTCTGATTTTTCCCCATTTCGGGCGTGCTGCTGCTTGCTGCTTGCTGCTTGCTTGCTTGCTTGCTAAACCTGGTAGGTCCACCCTAGACACTAAAAAGGGTTATAAAACCAAGACTGGTTCCACCAGCTCGGTGACCCTGACCCTAACCCTAACCCCCCCCCCCCCTCACCCCTGGCTGGACACCCCCCTGACCCCCGGCAGGACCCCCCCCCCGAACCCCAGCAGGCCCCCCCCCCACCCCCAGCTGGACCCCCCCCCCAAGTTTTGAGCTAATTGCGGTGAAGCAAACCTGACCCATTCTGGCCCAAGTTTTGACAGATAGCTGGAAGGGGTGTCGCATCAGGACTAGTTGTAGTCGCCCCCCCGGGTGTCAACCTTTCTGGGTGTGCATTTCTTTTTTTTTTGACAGTTTTTGCCCCATGTCCTAAATGCTGCAGATAAGGCTTGATTTTCTGACATTGGACAAGGTCGCAAGTCATCACCACCTTATGGCCATCTGTGGAACTTACCGGTAGATGGACAGCTCTGAACTTTGATTCTCAGAGGTTGTGTTGAGTACTATACAGTGAGCAGGCTACTCCAGCCAGCCAGCTCTTGGCCTGGACCATAAAAAAAAGGAACTTTCCAGTACATGTGGGGTTAAAGATATTTCGTCATTTCCAAAACCATACCATGCGAATAGGGTCCGCCCTCCCCCACCAGCCAGCCCCCCCCCCCCCCCCCCATGCTGCACTTTATATGGCCACAACTTCCACCAAAATGGTGCTATTTCAGTTGCTAGAACGTTCTGTTGGAACGTTGCATTTTTCTCGCCGGAACAGGAGGGGGCTTGTAATGGGGTCGGTGCACTCATGCTGGTCCAAGTTTGGGTGGTAGCTTGGCTTTTTATGATGAATGTGATAGATGTGGCATGAGGGTTGTGCAGTTGGAGCCCTTAATCGTCGTTGATTTGTGGTGGATCCTTACAAGCCTGACCTAACCTCCCTGGCGAATGTTCTCAAGCTCCCCATATGTTGCTTCCCCTGATTTCGTACATAAGTCATCCATCTGAATCCATGCCATTCGGTTGCATGTCATCAAACCTGCTCCAAGTTTACGATTCGACATCTTCATGTTGCATTCCAAATTCATAACCTTTTCACATTGGTTGTGTCAATGCCAACTGTGTATACTGCATGCTCCACTATCGCGAATAAGATGCATTTAGCATTGGCAATGATCCATTTGGCCTACACTTGAGTCACCTCTTGGTGAGTTGATCCTTTTACGGAGCGTCTCGTTCACCGCTGAGGCCCCTTGCTGAAATGCGCCCCTTTTTCTTCCTCCACTCGGGAGCGTGTTGCGCGCTGTGCACAAAGTTTGTACACGACCATACCCAAACTGCATAGTAGTGCCTAGCATCAGTAACAATGAGCCTTGTTGTGCATTTATATGATTTGCCTGCACACTTAGCCCTCATTTCTAGTGCATTTGTGTGTGTTGCTGTGCATGTCACTCAAAAAGGGTACCCGATTCGGTACTATGGTGATACATTCGGTTACCTTGTTTGGGCGCGTCCACTACTCTGTAATCTCTCAGACCTTCATGTTCACATCAGTGGCAAGGGAGTACCGGGTGCGGTCACCTTCAATGCCACCCTCCTCCAGTCAGCCCGGTCGTAGTCTCCTTGCATCGCCAAAGGCTAAGGGGCGCAACCCCCCACCATCGCGGCGGTTGAATACACTGTCCACGTCGGTGTCACAACCATGCGAGGCAAGCCGGCCGCCACGGTCCCCCTCTGCTTCGACCGCTGTACAGGTTGCAATTCGGGGCTGTGGATGGCATGGGGGGGGGGGGGTGAAACATCAGGTTGTGCAACATTGTGGGGTGTAGTATGGTCCGCAGAGGCAAGAATATTGCCAATGATAGCAAAAATACCCAATTTCCCCCCTGTAATGTGCGCACTGTGCCCGCTGTGCCCGCGTTGTGCACAAACACGCCCCTTGAGTCACCTCTTAGTGAGTTTGGTGTATCCGGGGAATGGCCTGAAAGGCGTGACAGCTCGGCTGTACTCGATTTGGACCATTTTTTCAGGCTCAAGGGCTGCAGAAATGACGGGCTGGTGGAATGTGTCTTGCACTTATGAATGCCAAGCTGGGAGAGCATCTTCAACTCTCCAGGACAAAGAGGGACTGGAGGAAGGGCTTCTACTTGGAAAGATGCGAATTTGAAGCCTGTGATTTGAAGCACTGGAGGTATGCTCAGGCTAGGAATGCAAGTAGCTCCTTCAGAGTCCTCCACAACCCCTGTCATTGACAGGGGAAGTTGCTATGTTATATTCTGTGAGTGTACTTAATTACCGAGACTGTCTCGTACTGTTGCAGAACCGTTGCAGCTTCATCAAAGAAACAAAAGAATTTGAAGCCTCTGACCCAGGGGCGCGCTAGATCTCAAATTCCGGACGTCATGCTAGTTTTGGCAACCCCCCCGGTTTTTTCGGAAGGTCCAAATTTAGTGTTTTTGGGACAGAGGAAACCCCCTTTCTTTTCATGAGAATACAATTAGTAGTAGCATAACAGAAGGTGAGAAGGTCCAAAAAGAACCCCCCCCCCTTTTTAAGCCAACACAATTGGTAGCTGCATAAAGGTCAAAGGAGTGCTTGCACAATACATCACTGCGATTGATTGCACTGCACAGCACTGCACTACACTACACTGCCTTTGGAGCCCTTGGAGGATCAGCCCAAAAGTGACAACTATTATGGGGTATCATTGCTGGCAGCGGTTGTTGTGGGGGTTTGGGGCTGAGCCTAACCTTGCAGGATCAGGTGGCGGTGCAGAAGCTTGTAGTCTGTGGGGCCTTGGACTACATGCTTGTTGACAAATGGCTCCCCCTGGCAGGGGGTTTGGGCGACTTCAAGCACCCAGATTTTGCTGTAGTGAGGGCCTAGAGTGGAGGGGCTTGCTCCTGAATGTTTACCCCTTGGGCCACCGCGTCCCTGCCACCATATTGCATGGCTTGAAGCAGAATTTTTTCACTCTTTGGTAAAAACTACTGGCAGTACTTTCAGCGGGGCCAATTTTAGTGCCACATTTTGTAAACCCCCCCCCTTTTTTGTGCCCCCCCAAAGTAGCGAAAACAGCATGACGTGCAAAAAAAACAATTCGAGATATAGCGCGCCCCTGCTCTGACCACTCTGTGCTTGTATGTGCTGGGGATCTTGTGCTTTGGGGTGTTCTATGGGTTTTCCGCACCTTGGCTACATGTTGGCATGTACAATTAACATGTGTTTGTGAGCGGTGCAATAGATAGAGAGGCTATGACACTGAAGAGATAGCTGTAAACAGGGTGTCCAACAAACACTACCCGCCCCCCTTTTCAACGACTTTGGTGTTTGCTGCAAATGGGCAGGGAGGGGTGGGGGTGTGGATGTTGGACCGCTGTGTTTTGGATTTCTTGGACCACACCTTTCGTGCTCCCAAATGTCAGTAAGATTGCGTGTTTGTTAGACGGATGTAGAGGGAAAGACGGGTTGAGTCATGCCTGTGCATGGCTGTCACATGCATTCAGGTAACCACTGGTGAACATGCACCTGCCGCTATTGTTGGTCCTTCTTGTCATGGCAGGGGGGGGGGGGGGGCGCAAAAAAAATTCGCGGTATCACCGTTTTTTTGTACCCCCCCCCCCTAGGGGGGGTACGGCCCAAAAAAAATATCCCACCCCTATGTGTAAAAAAGTTTCGCAACCCCAATTTTTTTCTAAAGAACACCACTAGTTGCTTTTTCATATTGTGTAAGCGTAGCCTACATAATGCTTTGAGGACCCCAAACATTCCCTATTTTGCCGGTACAAGTTTGGTACCCCTACATATCCCTGTCGGCCGAAAGTTCAGCCACCACAAAGCGAGGGTGCTGGCCGTGGGGCCCAAAGAGTTTTGGCTTGGGGTAAAATTGGACAAAATTACCTTCCAGTTTTTCCAGGAATAGTAGCAATAGCACAGGTAGCAAACTAGGTGTGGCATAGGTGAGGGTTCGGCAATAGCACAGGTAGCAAACTAGGTGTGGCACAGGTGAGGGTGAGGTGAGGGGATCCCTCCTTTGCATGCCATACTGCTTCATACCGTTCCCTTGTTGCAAGTTTTTTTACGACCCCAGTTGAATTGGCAATGTTTCAACTGGTTTTGTGCACAAGCAATGTTGAACCCCAATGTGGGCTTGTTAGACATTGGTGGGGTGCAATGTAGTGGCGTTGTGAGCCCATTTAGCGTGCTAGACCTTCCTATTTTGGGCGCCACTACCTCATACAGGACGTCCACAACATTGTTGACAACGGCATTGTCCTCAACATTTATGCCGGTCATGGGGTACACCCTCCTAGAGGCCATTTGTGTTGCTATTGGGGCGGAAACCACTTGGATCACACGAGGTGGCGGGTTGCGTGCGCGTTGCACTGGTACATCATTCCAAGTCCGAAAGTTGTTGGATTTCACCTCCTTTGAAGACACGGAATTGATTCCTTGGGATAAAGCCAAGGAAACTTTGCTCCGCCTTGCAACCACCCCTCCTCCACCAACCGCGCGCGTTTGCTTTTTGATGGAGTACGAGGGTTTCTTGATTGGTGTGGGGAGCAAGAATGACCGATGGTTTTATGTTGATGTACAAGGATCTCCCTGGGCTCCAAGTGGTGGTGCGCTCTATACCGAGTTTTCCACTCTTGCGGACCTTGTCGACGTTGTGCGGCATGTTATGTGGTGGGAACACCGTGATTATGTGTGGTACGTGCAACATGGGAAGAAAAGGTTTTTTCTGTAGGACCCACTTTTTTTCGTACCCCGTCACCCCCGAAAAAAAAAAACCCACCCGGTATCAAAAAACTTTTCTTCCCCCCCCCCCTTGTCATGGGGACTGCTACATTTGTAGTGTGTGTAGAATGGGAAGGAGGTAGAGCATGATGATTGCCAATAGGTTGTGGATTGGGAGAGGTTTTTAGTGCACGTGTGCCTTGCCTTTGTACAAGCTCGGCCTCGTCTAGGTGCGCTGATGTCGTTTGGATTTGTATTTTCACACGGGGTACCTCTGCGGAAATGCTTATTTTTGGGACCGTGAAGGGCCACAACGGGCCAAGAGCCATTTGGAAGATTATGAAACGGGTGCCAATTGTATTGTGCTGTTGATTGTGCTATGTTTGTGGGAAGGAGGGGTGTTTATACAATTTTTTGTTGCCAAAATGTTTGCTCTCTTAAGGGGCCATTTTGGGAGGGAGTGCAAATCAGGATTTTCTCGCCGAACTCACTGTAAAAGTAGTGCCCAATGCACACATGGCGCAAGTACCCCCCCCCCCCCCCGAGCACTTGACACTTGACCAATTGATGCCAATTGATGCCCGAGCACGCGGTGGGTGCTGAATTGTTGTTTTCTGGGCCTCAGTTGTACTTGGACCACGGTTGTGCTTGCGCAAGGGAGTGGCAGGGCAAACCTGCTACCCACAAGTCCCCCGAAGGTGACACAACAAGAGGGGACATGAGCGCACCAGGTGGGTTCCAGGTGTGCCGGGCAACGTTCCCCCCTGCTTCCCCCCAATTCTCTCCCCCTTTTCCCAAGGGCGCACCCTTAGCACACTGCAACTATTTTGGTGTCTAGTAGGGGTTATGCAGCCAGCCATATTGATCTCCCCCCACTATGGGAACCCCGAGAATCCAGGGGTTATGTTGCCATATTGATTTTTTGCCACTTTGGGGACCCGGAGAAAACAGAGGTCAGGTGATGACTCCCCACTATGGAGCCACCATGCAGAATGCAGCTGTTATGTAGCCATGCATGGGGTGCTCTGACCTAGCCTTGTGAGCGACGGGTCACCTTTAACCTCCAACCATTTGGAGGCATATATTTGTATGGGACACCATGATCTAGCTGTGAGCAAAGGGTCACTTTCACATGTTTGCGCCGTTGTAGATGATCTCAACATTGCCTAGGTAGATGATTGTGAAGACGAAGAAGAAGACGTTTGTGCTTTGTGTTGTTACAAACACACCACCACACCTTGTGGGCAGTGCAATGAGAAGTATTGCGCTAATTGTTGTTGATGAAGACATTTCACTGCTGGGTTGCTCTTTGAACTTCTGAAGTCAGTCAAAAAAAAGAAGACATTTCACTGCTGGATTAATCACACACAATAGGGGTTGACGACTCGATACCATGCTGGTCTCTGCTGATGCTTGGAGAATGTGTACTCCTGAGGCTTACCACACCGTGGACTATTCTAATGCAAGTGACCACCTTGGGGTCACTACGGTGACCCACAACCCACTCCAGGAGAGCCCCCCTCCACCACAAGGATTCGGTTCTGTAGCCCATTGGCCCCAGTCTCTTTTTCAAATGTTCAAACAGCATATGACCAAATGGTCCAAGGCGCATCCTCATACCGACTGCGCTCCGGTCGCAAGGGCCAACATGATTCTCACTGAAATCACACAATTTGTCCTGCAGCATCCAAGAAAAGAACCTGAGATCGACCCCATAGAACAAGCACTATGTAGTGTTGTCATTTCCAACCCACGCTCCCCATACACACTACATGACTGGGCAGCATACATGGGGGACAAGGAAACGAGGGGCGCCCATAAAGCATTACGACAATTTGGACGGAATGCACACCACCGAGGGAAGTTTTTCTTCCAATTACTTCGAATGTGGGTCCTCACCCCTTTTTGTACTTCCAACCCACAACCTACAGAAGGATCTGCACGGCGGCATCTCCCCCACTTTTCTGGTGAACCCCCTTAGGACCAGGACAAAGCCATGTCTATGATGAACGACATTCTCCCCATAGGAAGGGTTTAAGCTGGGCAACCCCACAGGGAAGCAATTTCGCGAAGTCATCAAGCAACCCAAAAAGAAAACCCCCGGACCAGACAAGATATCCCTGCATCTGTTGCAATGGCTCCCCAAGGAACTCCTATGGGATCTTTATTTTGGTTATCCTCGATGTATGGTGGACAGGGGAAATCCCAGCACATTGGCTGGAAGCTAGGCTCTCCCTTCTACACAAGAAGGGCAACACGACGTCTGCCATGAACTATAGGCCCATCAGTGTATCCAATTGCATATACATAGTACTAGCTCGGCTCATTTTGGATCCCATACAACAATCCATAAATACAGCACTGTCTGACACTCAAGCGGGTAGTTGTAAAGATTACACCACCTCGCAGCAAGCCATGAACCTCCTTATGGAGTTACATGAGAGACCCGAAGGCAGTTACATCTGTCTTCTCGACATTGCCAAAGCCTTTCCTATTACCCCGCATGCGTGTCTTGTAGAGTCACTACAAGCAATAGGGGCACCACCACATGTGAGTCGCACGGTCAAGTCCATATACACCCTGAGTACGTGCCAGTACGGAAAACTACAATTTCCCCTAACTAGGGGCATCAAAGAGGGCAGCCCCCTGTCACCGGCATTGTTTGTGTTGGTCTATGAGACCTTCCACGCAATGGTGGTCAAAGAATTTCCTGAAGCTAGGTTTTTTGCATATGTCGACGACATTGCAGTTGTCACCAAGAACGCCAATGATATGCAACGGGTGCTGAAGAGGGTACAAGAGTTGTCCCTCATATTAGGGTTTTAGAAAAATCCGGGTAAGATAGAGGTTTATAAATGGGCCACAACCCCACGGGCCAGGCAAAAGAGACAGGTGCCACAACATGATGTACTCCGATGGAATGACAAGGACATACTGGTGTGACCCCCCATATTTAGATATTTAGGGCACATAATAGCGCACCCCTCGTGGGCACAAAGAGCTAGAGATGAAGTCTTGGCTAAAGTGGAGGCTGATCTCACCCGGTGTGGGGCATTACCATTAAATGCATTTGAACGGGTACAACTGCTCAACTCTGTGCTCATCTCACGCTGGTTGTATCATACCATGTTCATCCCACATGACCGCATGTTTCAGCACATAGACCAAACATGTTTAGAATTTGTTGCCATTGCAAAAGGATTGGAACACAACAAAGAGAACATCCACAAGGCTCACAATGCTACCCACATCAACTCACGTGTCAAGTATGGAGGATTAGGACTACAACAAATATACAGGGCTTATAGAACTAGGTATGTCACCCTTGTTCAAGGATTACTGCGGAAACCCACTGGTAGATTCTCTAGATTGGTGGCACGACCCATTCGTGACTACATCACAGTCTTGTCCCAGATAGGAGGAAACACTACGCTAGTTCTGGCCCCGCGCAGAAGACCCCCCACTTCCGCAAATCTCATTGATGAGTAGCCATCCGGGGAAGAAGAATGGATTCCGCAACAAGAAGTGGCATTGGGCATACATGAACCCTTGGCACACGCTAGAAGAGCCAATCTTGTTCTAGCCTAGAACACTCTAGCCTAGATGTTCTAGCCTAGAATGGTTGTAGCCTAGAACACAGATCGTTCTAGCTTGGAGTGATCGAATAGGTAGAACATAAAAAAACAAATTATCACAGTGGGTTGGGGGGTGCATGACACACACACTCATAGCAACCAACACACTTGACGCATGCATACACATATGCCCCCCCCCCCCCCCTAGCATACACACAGTTTTGCAAAAGCATATGCACAACAGAACACACAACATACAATGTCAAGGGTGGGGAGGGTGGGTAAGAGGCCACAAACAATTAATTAATTAAGCACCGCACAAACACCCCCTCAGTGTCAAGCTATCAGCCCCCCCCCCCCCTTCCATGTTGTGGTCTGGGTTGTGGGGCCCCTGCTTGTTGTGCTTAAGGTTAGGGAGGGTATCCATTTCCTCTTTGCAGGTGTGCTGGTTTGTTTTATTGCAATGTGGATGTGAAGAAGTGGGTACACAGTGACACCAAGAGGTAGGTGTGTTACTCCAGGGTTTTTCACTGAAACGTGGCACGTTAAATCACGTTAAATCACGTTTTACCACGTTTTGAGCCGATTTGCCAAATCACGTTAAACCACGTTAAATCACGTTAAATCACGTTTCATTGGGTTTGGGCCTGTCCTTCCCTGGCATGCCATTATTGATGTTGTGCTGGGCTGTGGTCGAAATGTGTACGTCGTTGCCACAGTTGAGTTGGTGTGCAAAGGGCCAAACAACGGGGTAGAGCACTCAGAGTTGGGGTCCGCAGTTGTGAAGGTGCTGACCCACATGGGGGTTGACCCTGGTGACGTATATGCCTTTTCCTCTGACCGTGCATCTGTGCTGAGGAAAGCGTACGACGACATTCTGAAACCGGTATGTCCTAAAGCCGTCTGGGTGTCTTGCTTGAGCCATGGGTTGAACAATGTGGCAAAATCAATTATTGCCGATGTGTCACAATGTTTTTCAATGTGGATGTGGAGCAGCGCTTCACTAAGGACTGATGCATTTAGGTTGTTTCTCGCATCCAATATCTCATCTATACTATTCCTGTAGCATTCAAATGTGTGAAGAAACGATTTTGGTGGACTGAGAATTGTCTCCTACAAACCTGTCCAGTGCATTGCCCTGTGTTACATGTTCCCAAGGACAGGGCTGATGAATGAGATTGGTGTACAGGGGTTTACCATGTCCAAAATCCACAGAGCAGCATGGAATTGCAACCCAGAAATCACGTTAAAAATCACGTTAAATCACGTCAAATCACGTTAAATCACGTTAAATCACGTTTCATCCGGGGCAGCCCAATCACGTTTCTATGAAAAACCCTGGTTACTCCTTCCCTCCTCCCTGCCATGTGTGTCTGTGGTGTGGGGTTGTCTAGTGTACAGGTTCCCCCTTCCCACCATCCCTCCTCCCTTGCCCCCCCCCCCCCCAGCTGGGTTATGCACTGTGCTGCTGTGCGGGTCAGTGGTATGCTTTGTCCCCCCTCCTCCCAGGTTCTGCAACCCCCCCCCCCCCCCGTGTGCACTGGTACCTGGCTTGTTGGTTGGTTGGCTGTTGGTTTTCGGGTTGCTTGGTTGGTTGTTGCGTTGGTTGGTTGGTTGTTGGTTGATTGGTTCTGGCACAGCTGAGTTTGGCTGGTTGGTGGGGTGGTTGGTTGGTGGGTTGGTTGGTTGGTTGGTTGGTTGGTTGGTTGGTTGGTTGGTTGGTTGTTGGCTAGTTGCTGGGGTGTGTGTGTGTGTGTGTATTGTCTGCACACATGCTGTGTGGTGTTGCTGCACAGTGTGTCTGTGTGTAAGCCTGTATGTGCAGCGATTGCAAGGGTCTTCGGGGGGGTTGTGCACATTTCATTTTGGCGTTTTAGCGGCGTTCTAGCGAGGTGTTCTAGCGGCGTTCTAGGGAGCGAAGCGGCGCCACTAGAACGCCGCCAGAACACCTCGCTAGAACGCTGCTAGAACGCCAAAATGAAATGTGCACAACCCCCCCCAGGACCTTTGCAATCGCTGCACATACAGGCTTACACACAGACACACTGTGCAGCAACACCACACAGCATGTGTGCAGACAATACACACACATACACCCCAGCAACTAGCCAACAACCAACCAACCAACAAAACAACCAACCAACCAACCAACCAACCAACCAACCAGCCAAACTCAGCTGTGCCAGAACCAATCAACCAACAACCAACCAACCAACGCAACAACCAACCAAGCAACCCGAAAACCAACAGCCAACCAACCAACAAGCCAAGCAACAGTGCACACAGGGGGGGGGGGGGGGGGGTTGCATAAACTGGGAGGAGGGGGGACAAAGCATACCACTGACCCGCACAGCACAGCTCCTGACTCTACAGCAGTGCACTAGGCAACCCCATACCACAGACACACGGTCACACACGTGTACATGGCAGGGAGGAGGGAAGGAGTAACACACCTACCTCTTGGTGTCACTGTGTACCCACTTCTTCACATCCACATTGCAATAAAAAAAACCAGCACACCTGCAAAGAAGAAATGGATACCCTCCCTAACCTTTGGCAAAACAAGCAGGGGCCCCACAACCCAGACCACAACATGGAAAGAGGGGGGGGGGGGGGGCTGATAGCTTGACACTGAGGGGGTGTTTGTGCGGTGCTTGTGTTCGACCTCTTGGCCCACCCTCCCCCCCCGTGACATCTTGTGCTGTGTGTTGTGTTGTGCATATGCCTATGCCAAAGTGTGGGGGGGGGGGGGGCACATATGACTATGCATGCGTCAAGTGTGTTGGTTTTTATTAGTGTATGTGTATTACCCCTCCACCCCACCCCCACTTTGGTGTCCCTTAGATGCGACACATGCATGAATGTTTTTGTTCTAGTTGTGTTCTAGGGTAGAATGTTCTAGCGACGTTCTAGCGAACGTCGCTAGAACGTCGCTAGAACGCCGCTAGAACGAAAATTTTTTGGACTCCAAAATCAGGTGAAAACAGTGAAATTGTGAAAAAAAAAGTATGGGCCCCCGAGTATGGATAGGGGGGTCCAGGTTAGACACCTCGTCTCCCCCCCCCCCGCCCCCCTGCGGGGGGGGGGTATCCCCCTCTTTTTTCGTTCTAGCCGCTCTAGCCGGTTCTAGGCTAGAACGAGATTGGGTATTCTAGCGTGTACCAAGGGAAGTAGCCAGAAGGTATGAACACGATGCAGTGCAAATGATGATCCCACAGACGGAGAAGTCCCACCAGGGTTTACCCCTCTGGAGATGGCAAGAATAAAGTGCTACACCAACGGAAAGCTGGCACAAGGCGACATATGGTATGGAGACGGAAGTAAACCAACTCATGATGTAGGAGGAAGAACAATATATAGAGCAGGACGAGCCATCACTTGTGGTCCACTGCACGTCATTTCCCAAGTGACCGGACCACAAACCTCATGCACGGCACAACTACAAAGTTTTGCGTTTAATTCGGCTTTGGCTAGCACAAATCAGGAATTGACAAACGACAACAAAGCATTTGTGGACCACGCCCTACATCCTCCCCATAGGGAGTGTTCCGATATGGATTTACGTCTCACCATCCTAGAGGAAACAAAGAACAAGCCCCTCCGGTCGAGGTAGGACCCAAGCCACAGGGATATAGCCAAGGCCAAAACCAAGGGAATGGCATGCACGCAGTGCGCACATAGTGCCAAGTTTTGGATGTCGGCAAATACTCAAACCCTAGTTTCGGCCCCTTTTCACAAGTTTTTGGTTCCGTACTAGGGTTTTTTTGGCTTCCTGAGCATTTAGGATGTGGCATATTTGAATTGTCAACCATTTTTGCCCATTTTCAACCTTTCCCCCTATTTCCCCCCCCCTCACCCTTGCCATGTATAATGGACAGGATCTTGGACGAGTGGACTGTTTGCTGCAGGACCGTGGAAACATGTCTTGCACATTTTGTTTGTGTCAGACACCTAACATGACAATCACTATCACTCCCTTTTCTTCCGACTAGGCGGTACCGGGTATTGGGATGGCAGCATTCTTCCGCCAGTTGTCTGCAAATTCGGAAATACGTGATCAATGAACAGCATTACAAACCCGATTAGTTTCAAGATCCATATACACACGTCCTTGGGCGTATCTTGCCAGTCGACACCAGCTTGGAGGACCGTCAGGCTGCAGCAGGGGCTCATCAACGTTCCCAACACAACACACAAGAGCAGACTATTGTGGATGTGGTGGGGCATTTGATAGGGGTCACATGTACCACCGGTGGGCTTTGCTGCTTCGCCATGCTACTAGACAGGTGACGGGTATTCTTGGGTGAGTATCCCAGCCTCTGCGTGCGCAGTATGCACGCAGTGCGCACGCAGTGCAAGAACTTGGCCCAAGGAAGAGTAGACAAACCTCAAACGTAACGAGGAGGTCGACCGTCTGGCTAAAATGGCAACTGGCCTACCTCTCCCTGAATACACGCCTACCCACCCAGGTGATATTGCTGTCAATGGGAGTCTTGCGCCTACCCCAGCCAAAAAATGGGTCATCTAGAGGAGACACTATGACCTATTTTCAGGTACACACATTGGGTGTCTTGGCTCCCGCTCAAAGGAACCCGCCAGATGACATGGGTTAAATGGCTTCGGGGAAATGAGCGGTGGGATGGATGTGGCGCGCCATGGGATCATAATGTTGTGAAGTGCCCTATGTGCAATACCAGGCATCGCACCAGCTGTCGCACCACGGTGCACAAGCGGCTGATTCAATGCCCAAAATGGGCTCCCTCCTTTAGGAAGGCATGGACACAATCATGGGGCACATGGTCTAAACACGCAGAGCAATGGTACGATAACGCTTCCCCGGAAGACATGCACCATGCCTAAGAGTTCCTACTTCTTTCTATGACCAACTGCCCTAGGGATATGGACCCCACTTCCGGGAGCACGTGGCACATCACCAATACATGATGCTTCACACTGGCTACCAGCTAAGAAAGGAGTTCACCATGCCCCCAAGGGACAATGAAGCAACACAGCCCACTCAGTCTGTTAGCGCATGGTATGGTAAGGTCAAGCCTAGGGTGTGTACGCCAAATCCCACCCTACAAGTGTTGCAACAACAAGTAATGTATAAACCTGGGAAGCAGAAGCGTGCAAAAGTCAAGGCACCTGCCACGGCAACACAGGAAGATGACAAGGAGTGTCACAAGATTTTACAACGCCAGGATTCATACCATACCAAGGTGAAGGCACTAAAATACCCTGAGTTCACCCAGGATACTATCGGGCATCAACAAGTGATGGAGAAATTGTCCGCACCCAAGATTCAGTACCAAACCACTAGAATGATGCGGGAGGCACTGGACATGCACAACAATGGGTGCCAAAGTGTTCTCAGAGACCGGCACTGTGAGGGTATTTGGTATAGGAGGGTGGGTAAATTATATGGAAAAGACATACCAGAAGTGGCTGTCTGAGGTGGACTTATCATATCATATCCTGGGTCTGCGGCACGCACTTATACAAAAGGGCTTGCAACGGCGCTAGGAAGCACCACACTACACGGCCTACTCACCGCCACAGGCCAAACGGACGTGTACCACTGGGAGGATAACAGGGCGAATCACAGCATCACCAGACTCACCCATGCACGTCCCCAGAACAAAGAAAACTTGTCATAGGTGAGAAGACAAGGGCCAAACATCAATCGTGGCGACCCCACGTCGCTCTGTAGGTATACTCAAGGTAGGAATGTAAGTTGCTCCTTCTTTGTCACCCTTGATCCCTGTCCTTGAGAGGGGAAGAAGCTATGGTATGTTCTAAGAGTGTACTTAGATCCCGAGATTGACTGCTGCAGAACTATTGCAGAACTACTGCAGCTTCGTAAAAAAAAAGTCTTGCGCAAATTGTATTGAGCCTCACACTTGTGGGATGAAGTTGTGTATGTTGCACCTAATTATGCAATTCTTCTTTTACCTCTTTGTACCTCCCATGTTACAATACATTATTTCTTTGGAACACAATCCCAGGCAAGGGTTACGGTTGTTGACTAACAATGCATGAAAGCCCTCCTAGTTACCTCCGGAAATGAGGCACAAGGATCTAGGGGAACTATGCATTGTGGGGGTAAATGGTGCCCTGCGATTTTGCGTCTTTGGTTGGGAACTGCGCGTGTGGTGCGACTATTTGGGCGTCTAGCTGTACTAGAAACCCATATTTTGTGATACCCTAGGCATCATTGTTGTTTGTTCTTCCACATTGGGGATATGGCATTTTTGGATTTTCACCCAATTTTACCCATTCCACCCATTTTCACACATTTTTTGCTCATTTGCACCACATCCACTCTTTTCTAGGTTGATTTCTCCCCACCATGAGGACCCCAGAAGACAGGCTTGATAGGGCCATATTGATCTCTCCCCACCACGGGGACCTTGAGACGACAGGTGTTATGTAGCCATATTGATTTCTCCCCACCATGGGGACCCTGAGAAGGCAAGGGTGATGTAGCCATATTGATGTCTATTTGGATTTGTCCGTTGTCCGCGGAACATTGGCAGATTTGCTCATTTGGGATCGGAAAGGACCTCAAAGGTCCAAGGGACATTATATGGATAATGAGATGGGCTCTATGGATGGTGCATACAAGGGGTGCCTCCATGTTGCATGGCCATTTATCAGTCGAAAGACTTGGACCGATCAGCAAAAGGAGTACAACCATTTTCAAGGTTTCTATAGAGCACGCATTGAGCACTTGTTTGCATGCATGTGGTATTGGGGCATTGTAAGGAATACATGGAAGGGACCTGTTACTGAGTTGCATGAGTGTGTGTGCACGTACTCTTGCATTTGCAGCAATTTTTGATTTGAAGACAAGTACGGTGCCCTCCATATGGTCCATGGGAACACGTACCTACACATGTATGCGCTGCACTTGCAGAAGAGGACAATGATGATGTGGATGTTGTGGGTGACCATGGGGATATATGTGCCCTTTGTTGCACCAAGTTTGACCCCGAGAAGATGTCCAATTGTGACAAGTGTCAGCTACAATATTGTACAGATTGCATTGACACACACACGTGTGACAATGTGACATGTGTTTAATTCTGTAGCTGTGTCATGTTGTGCACACAAGTTCCTGATTATGAGTTTGTACTTAGTTGACATTTGAACAGAAAAAAGGGTGTGTGTTGTTGAGGGTGTGATACACGGGATGGCCACCATCTCCGTTCATGGAACATAGCAACTTGGGACTCCATGCGGTGGTACTCGCCCTTTGGGAAAGCGGCGGCACATCGAGCACCGTCATTAGCAGACTACCTGAGCCGGTGCGCAACGCCATTTTTGGCTTGTTCATGCTCGTGTACCGCATCGTGAAGCGGATGGCGCCATTCCAGAATTTGTCCGGGGACACCGAAGTCGCAACCATGGTGGGTGGTATAGTGGCACCGGCGTATTGAACACGGTGGCAAGGTGTGCCCATTATGCACGCCATCGCTGCACCCATCTGGGCAGCCGAGGGACGCGTCCTGAAGGATGCCAGTTTCTTTGCCCTTGCCTCCCACAACTCAACGGACTGCGGAGCGCATAAGGCCGAGTTGATCTACACTCGTGCGATGCGCGATGGGCAAAGCCGTACCGCATTCTTGGGCCTCCAAGGAGTTGCAAGCCGGCACCGCGGTCACCATCCTTGGGGCATCCAAGCAGGTCATCCCGCGGGCCGGCCTGTCAGTGGAGCAGTGGGTCGGCCGTCTATTTTGGTATTGTGCCGATGGTGCCAGCGTCATGCATTCCGATGGGAATGGCGTGGCCGGTCTCTTGATGAAGTTGCAGAGAGAGGTCCCCGGCTACTCGCTGCTTGTGCTAGTCCATGCGAACTGCCATCATGCAGACTTGGCATTCCGCGACGCGATGGACCGCGGCCGTGAGTTCAAGACCACGTGGCCGACACCATGAACACCATTGTGGTTTGGTACCGTAATGCCCCCAAGTGGCTTCGCAATCGTCATTTGCTGCTGCACGCGTGATGGTGACACACGTGCATTTTCTGTGACTCTGCCTTGCCATGATCTACGCCCTTGTTACAGATTTGCGCAGTCAGCAAGAGCACTGAAGTGCCTAATGCTTTGACGAAGAATGTGGACAGCGGAGAAGGGGATCAGGACGAGGGGGAACGGGGAAGCGGGGAGGGGGAGCAGAATTTCTGCTCGGGGCAGGAGCACTACGCTCCGGAGGTGAGGGAGCGAGAGGGGAGTGAGTGGCCACAAGATTTCTAAGCTTGATGAAAGTACGAAGCCTTACTTCACTTTGCCATTATCGCCTTCATGTTTTGGTGTTGTGCCATGTGCACGGCAGGATTTGGGACATTGGGATGCATGACAAGCATGAGACTAAGAATTTAAAATTGTTGGTACCCCAACAGAGGCCAGCAGCGGCAGAATTTGGTACATTGGCATGTATGGCAAGCATCAGGGTCAAAAATTTAAAATTCTTGGTACACTAGTAGAGGCCAGCAGTGGTAGGAATTGGGACATTGGGATGTATGGCAAGCATCCGACTAAAAATTTAAAATTCGTGGTACACCAGCACATGCAACCACATGCAACCAGGGGCATAAATTGGATCACTGGGACATATGGCAAGCATCAGGGTAAAAATTTAAAATTCTTGGTACACCACCAGAGGCCAACAGCAACAGAATTTGGGACACTGGGACGTATGGCAAGCATCAGACTAAACATTTGAACTTCCTGGTACACCAGCATAAGCAACCAGGGGCGTAAATTGGATCAATGGGACGTGTGGCAAGCATGGGACTAAGAATTTAAATTTCTTGTTACACCAGCACAGACCAGCAGCAGCAACATTTGGGACCATGGGGCCCATGGTAAGCATCAGACTACAAATATAAAATTCCTGGTACGGCAAAAAAACGAAATTTTTGTGTTGCAAAGAAAAAACAAGTCAAGCAAACAAAAGCAACAAGCAGCGACCCATGGCAACCACTGATCCAAGCCCAAACCCCGAACCCCCCATCCAAGTTGACAATTCTGCAAAAAGGAATCTGGTCAATAGTCGCACGACAAATGGTGGCCAAGGTCCCTCTTCCAGTACAAAAGTGTTACGAATATCTCGGAGTCAAGGTTGGTAATGTCACACCTAGTGAAGCCTATGCTCCAGCATTACAAAAGGCCCTTGGCATGCCTCTTCATACATCCATTATCTCAACCATCAAAATGTATTCTCTCAGCTGGTGCACTGACATTTCACGCAATGGGCGGACAACATTGGCCTCGTCCCATCACTGCAGTATCTCCCATACTTCCAAATGGGATCTAATGTAGCAGACCATGCCCTTTTGGGGGGGCGGTGCACGTGCACTTTCCTTAGTACGCCAACCACATGTGGATCCCACCCTGGACAAAATGCCCTATGATATGCCAATTTGGCACAATACACTCTTCCGTAATCAGCACAGTCAAACCTATTGCTGCCCCAGATGAATTCGAGACGGTGTCCTCACCTGGGGCAAGTTCCGAGAGGACGATTCATCTCGGGATTGTGTTGCCCCCCACGTGGAAACCCATTTACAATGTCACTAAGGCAGTTGCGCAAGAGGGGGATTCCTTCTTCCTGAGCCCTGAATTCTGGATGCTTTGGAACAAAGCCGCAGTGGGATCATGACTTTCCTACCCTGTCAAGCTTAAAAACAGACAGTCTCATGAAGTCTGGGCCAAATTTTGCAGCTCTGAACTGCCACTCCACCTTAAGGACTTTATCATAGGCGATGTGGAAAAAACTCCCGGTGGGTAAGAGACTACGTAATTGGATCCCGAATGCCCCGCATTGTCCTCTCCACGGAACGGAAGAAACAATTGAACATACCCTTTCTACCTGCCGGTTTTTACAATTTGCATTTGGTACCATTACCAAATGTTTCCTTCCCATCTCTGTCAATGAGACCACTGTCTCTTCAGTTCAGGAACCGTTCGATAATTTCTTAGACTCTACTTTTGAGTTAACGGCAGGGATCATGTCCTGGGTCGCCATCATGGTTAACTGGGACTGCCGCTGTGCCACAAGTAACACGGCACCGAAGTGGCAGCAGTTCATGCATTTGTGGGTGTCGGTAGTCAAACGTTTGACAAGACTCCAACGCCCACCGATCCCCACGCACAATTTACTTTCTTTTGCCAATTCACTCTCAACTCTTTTGATCGATGGCAAGCTGGTCCATCCCTGATTAAACACACTGCCTCTTGAACCCAAAATTTCCAAAGCACAGGCCAGGCCGGCAGAGGAAATTCGATACCGCAGTTCGTGATTCTCATAAACTAGATGCGTTGCTCGTTGCTCGATGACCTCAAGGTAAAAGGATTCCATATAGCCTACACCGACGGCTCGTCTGCACCACGGCATTTTTGCAGATGGTCTCCTCTCAGTAAGCGCACATCTACCACCTTCCATGAGACAGACCAACAACACTGTTGAAATCCATGCCGCCATGCAAGCCCTCAAATTCTTCCCCCACGCGAAGATAGCAATCTGCACCGACTCAGCTGTGGTTTTTCTCGGAGCAATAGGGAAGGCTCGCAAGTGGGCCCTCAATAACTGGGTGGCCCCTCAGCAACGTAGATTTGTGGAAACAGCTCTTAGTTGAACTTGATTCACATGCAGGAGAAGTGACTTGGGTCAAGATCCCCTCTCACGTAGGTATCCAAGGGAACGAAGAGGCAGATTCCCTTGCGGAAAATGGGAGGCTCTCCAGCCCCCTATTAACCAACTCATTGGCCCCCTCAGCACGAAGTTTGCGGCACTCAGTCCCGCCCCAACGGGGGGCCGAATTTCCAAAGGCATCGGCACCCCCATCTATTTTAATTTCAGACTTCGATTCTGACTCTCCTTCAGAGCGGATTTTGGACGATGTGGACGCCCCACCGTCCCCAGCTGCCATTGAGCGCAATGTATTTGATACCTTTGAGTCCATTCATGAACACATTACCCCATCAACCCCAGCCTCGCGCCCTGCAGTGGCACGATCTCTCCAGGGTTCTATCCGCTGGAAGAAAGCCCAGCCACTCAGCTGCTCATGTCTCTGGACCTGCAGCTTCTCCATACCCCATGTGACAACCTGGTGCATGAGGAGGTTAGCACCCCATTGAGTCACATGTCCATTCACACGCCTTGTATACTAAATTATGACTCTGACGCAAGCACTATTTCAGCAGGACAATCATCTGTTTCTATGGCTAGCTCTGCTAGCACAGACGTATCTGTGCCTAGGAACCGCAGGCGCTTCCTGCACACATGATGATTTTCTCTTTTCTTTTGGTACATATACCACGGATCTAACACAGCCCACAGCACACAATGTAGGAAGCCCAACGTACTGAGAGCCGAAGGAGTGCTTGATTACAGACACAGTGGGTTATAGGACAGACCGTACAGTAGCATGCAGGCAACACGTCGCTGCCGTCCTATTCATTATCATAACAGCTCAGTCTCGTGAAATTGTAGATGTAAATTGTAGTGACGGATGAATGCGTAGCGATTCATTCTGATTGTTCATAGCATATCCTCTGGACCATGAAAACTGTTGCAGTGTGAATGATGATTGCGCCCACCCTCCCTTCAAAACCCCCAAAATCGGCTTATGGCACCACTTTGTGCCGAAAAAACGCCAAAAAACGCTTTTCTTGGACCAACCCGTCAACCTGTCAGCAATGTTGGTGACGGGCGTTTAGCCCAGGCCTGGCGCAAAGTCTGCAAGCACAGATTGAAAAAAGGCCAACAAGAAGAGTGGCATTGGCAGGCCTTCACATTGTGCAGTTCATGGATCGGTGGATGCGGTACCAGAAAGTGCCTGATCCTGTTATTCAAGTAAGAGTGTAAAAATGTGTCTGGAAGCCCTGTCCTCTCATCCCCAACGCATGATCACATGCTCTTGTCCGACGGCAAGGACCTTGCCAGACCGCCTGTTTGAGTTTCTTCCAACCGTTTCGCCTTCCAGGAAAGGGGTTGTGAGGACTGTGAAGTGAGGAATTCAAGATTGGGCCAGAGTGCAAGAGGAGATACCCGAGCCCATCAGGCACTTTGGTCTCCTTTTGTCTTAGGCTGTATGGATCTTTTTGGGTGAAGGGCGACCCCCTGGTGCTCCTTCACAGGTTGCAGGATGGGTATACATCATGGGTTTTATTCGTATTGCCTGCGCCAGAAAAACAGCCTCGCCAAGCGGGTGGATATTGCTCACGAGTGCAGCCAGACAGGGAGGAAGAAGCTGGTGTTCGACCAGGTCTCTGCTGTCGCAGCCCCCCCTTCCTCCCCTTTCCTCCTGTTTCCTTGTCCTGCTTGAGGGCCGAGGCTGGTGCATGCGGGCGACATGCCATGAAGCGACAAGTGGCGCATGCAAAGCTGCAGGAACGAAGCAGAACACTTTGCACCTGTGCATACCCACGATCCTTTCCTTTGGAGGCCGGAGCGTGACCCTACCCGGCCGAGTACCGAAGTAACGAGCAGGGCATAGTCTCCTGTAAGACGCCCTTTCCTGATCTGTCCTGACCTGCATCCTGCCCCTCAAATCTCGGTCAACGGCTGCACGAATATTTCCGTTGCTCGCTCGCTCCCCACCCACTGAGACAGGTCGCCCCATCCCCTCCTCAAGACTGTTGCTATTCAGAACGCCCTTTCTTCCTCCAGGTATCACTGATATCTGTGCTCTGGTCCGACCTTCTGCACTCCTGTGCATTGTCTGTCCTGCTGCTAACATCCGTACTGGACCAGGAACCAATGGTCCTCACCCAAGGACACATGGGCAATGGACACCTGTTGCACCAGACGGTAACCAACCAGCATTCATGAAAGGACCCACCGCATATCGCCATTTTGCCCGCTCTTGCGCACAGAGATGAGCAGCTGCTTGCACCAGGAAGCGAAGGCTAATCACTTCATCCACATCTTCTGTGCAGGGGCTCGTATCCTGCCTGTACAGACAGTGGGATTTGGATTGGAAACACGGTTCCCAGCCCACAGTCTTCAGTGCAATGTTTGAGCAGTGGCTGTTGTGCCTTTTCGAGGCAGGCATCCGCCCAGTGATCTTCATTGACGGCCTTACCGATGTCCAAAGGGATGCAGGTGTTGTCCAACAGTCCTGGGAGGTCATCCTTCAGTGCGCATAATGCTCACCCGACAAGGGTCTTGTTTCAATGGCGCCTGTGGGCTCGGCCGCAATGGGTCCCTCACAGGACCCGGTGGAGCTTCGCTTTTGAAGAAATGACTGGGATCCAATGTCTTAGTAGCTAGTAGGTGTGGTAAGATTGTCGGGTCTGTGAACTCTGACATTCTGTCTTTTCAAATTTGGCATCGCTGCGAATGTCTGTCCACGATGTGCACACGGAGCGCAAACACAACAGGCCTCTATAAAGAAAAATGTCCACGACAATGCAGTGGCAAGGGCTATTACAATGCTCACAAAATGCACCATGAGTCCCCGTCCGCATTGATTGTATAAGGATGCCTTTGCATGCATGGTGTCCACAAGAATGTTCACATGGTATGTGCCTCGCCCACGATGGTGGAGAGGCAGGTCGCCAGCAGTGTAGAACAATGTTCTCCACCAGGAGGGGATGTGCGTCACACTGATATGGTTCTTCCAATGAATTGTGCATTTGCTGCCTCAGGTCATGGTTTTCATGGGTGTACAATATGGGTGCTCGCAACAAATCTGCATGCGATACCCACACAGTGCAATGTTAGGGCCTTCGTCTGTCCAACTGTCACGGCTTTTGCATGCATCGAAGCTTGAAGTGTTTTTTCGCCGTGGTAGTCGTTGCTTTTATAGTTCGCTTCTCTCGCTCTGCCCCTTCACTTTTAGGCTATTAGGAGGGAGCGTTAGTGTGCAGGGCGAGCGCAAGGCACGCGCAGGGCAACTTTTTGGACTGCTTCTGATTCCTACCCCTGTTTTTGGGGTGGATTCTACCCCTTGGATCAGTGATTGGGTGGGTGGGTGGGTGGGATGGGGCAATTTGGGATGATTTCTCCTCATGGACTCCCCCCCTTTCCAGTTGGGGATATGGACGGGCCCCTTTCCCTCACCTATTGTCCCCTAGTTCACCCGGTGTGATGCGTTTCAAGGCTACAAGGTGCATCTATGTGTATTGCGAAACAGGCATGTCAAGCTGGGCACATGGTGTACATTCAGCGTGTCTGTTGTGGAGCATCACTTTTTGCCCCTCGTGTCCTCACACCTCTTTTGCTATTTGTTATGGAGTTGAGCATTGGGGACAAGGTGTTCTACACCACATCTACTAGGCTTCGGGTACCCGCGAAGGTCATTGGCCTTTTGCACGATGGGCATGTGGAGTTGGAGTATGATCATGGTGGTGTGCAAGCTGTCAATCATCGATGCCCCATGGACTCCATCTCCTTTGGCATCCCCAGTCTCGAGTCTCCACCACCATCCCCATCAATTACTGCAATTGGCGTCCCTCCGAAAGTTCCTTTGGACCCCCTTGTTGATGGAAGCCCCGTTTGCGGTCGCTCCCCAACACAACTATCATCACATTCCCCAGCCCAAGGCTTCATTGGGTAATGGTGAACTTGGGGGCTGAATCTGGGAAAGTCATAATAAAAGTAGCGCGGGGGTGCGCGCATGGCACGGCCGGGGCACACGCAGAGCAAACACTCCCCCTAGTGCGGGTAGAAACGGGGACTGTTGGAAACTGGGATACTCATGTAGGTTTCTTGGTGAGCAAAAGAACCCTTCATGTGCCCACATGGTGCGTGTTACAGGGTTCCTCGAGGCGGATCATATGAGCATCCAGTCTTTTTTTTTTTTAGCTCTCAGTCAGTTTTTGCAACGCACCACCGTGCTCTGCAGAACGGGACCGGCGCATGGAGAGACACATCAAGAACATCCGCATAATTCTTGGAGAGCCCGTCACAAGCCACCCGATGCCTCAGATCCCCGTTCTACATCCCTCTGCTTATCAAGTGGCCCGGAAGGTGCTGGATCGCCATGGAGTGGAAGTGTACCAGTTGCTCAAGGGTGAGGCGGACAATAGCATCGCGGCGTTCTGCCAAAAGGTCTTACTTGCAATGTGTCAGCCATATGACACAGCCATAGGGCATGCCCCCCTCGTTACAGTGGATTCCCTAACCCATCCCCCCCCCGTCAGCCAACTGAGTGGTACTTGTATGCCAGTCCAAGCCGGAGACATGTCATGGTATTTCGGTCGGCGGGAAAACTGGTGAGGAATGGTTGCGAGCAGGGGGAACCGCGTGCAAGACGACAACGAAGAGGAATGCCGGGAGCATGGGGGAGCCGACTCCGCGGGTCCTAGGACGCCAACCCCCCCCCCCCCCCCCCCAAAGGGGCCTCCGGCCAACAGTTAGTTGCCAAAGGTGACGCCCTTAGGAGTCAATGGGCGCCGAAGGCGCCCGACGCTCCATGGGCACCAAAGGCACCCGAAGGAAAATTTTGTCCATTTTGCACATTATCCTGAAACCCAACCCTGACCCTTACGCCCACCCCAACCCTCAGCCTCGTCCTACCCCTACCCCTTCTTCCCATAGCCCGAAACGTAACCCTAACCCTAACCCTAGCCCTACCCTAGCCCTAACCCTCACCCTAACCTTAGCCCTAACCCTAGCTTGAACCCTAGGCTAGGGTCAGAGTTATTGTTTGGGTCTTGTTCAACCTAATCAACATGGTAGTATGGTTAGAGGGAGGGCAAGGGGAGGTAAAGGGAGCCTGCGATGGACCAACGCTTAGCCTTGGGGGCATGTGCCCCCCAAATCGCCCCACCTGGACCCCCCCCCCCCCCCCTTGGGGGCCTTCGGCCAACGGTTAGTTGGGGGGGTAGTTGGCGTCCAGAACCGAGGAGTCAGCTCCCCTGTGGCCGCAAGGGACATTTTGAAGGGGTGCCCTAAACCAAGAACCATAAGAGGAGCGATGCGGGGACCGGTCTTGGAGTTGCATTGCAAAGGGGCGTGCTTCACAGTGCACGACGCCTTTGAAAGTGCCCGCCAGTATGGATTTCTTTCAATTTCTCTGTACCTTTTGCAACTCCACACCCCTTAAATCACTAGTTCCTTTTGGTGCTGCCCTCTTCCCGCCCGTCTGTGCTGTCCTTCAGGAAGGCTATGCCGTGGTCAGCCGCGACTCAGACTTCTTCTCGTATAATGTCCCCTTCATTCCGTGGGATACCTTCCAGGTCCATTTGCCCTGTCCAGCCCTGGCTCCTGCATTTGGAGCACTTCACCATTGCTCAAGTCAGTGTGGCTGTTGGCGCACAAGGCGTTTGTAGTGCCTGCCACAGTGTGTCAGCGCTTTTTCCCCTTTTGTTGGGTGCCAACATGTCTCGCATGTCCTTCGAAGATGAACATCTTTTGTTTTGATCTTCAGCCTAACAGAAGATGAAAAACCCGTACAACCGAGGCCCGCAGACACAGAGGAGTTGCTTGTGTGACATTGAAAGCCTCGGTGCCTCCGGGCAGTCTTGGTTAGCTCCCAGAAACACTGCGCAATCTGGTTGTCATTCCATCCTACTCAATCAAGGATGAAGTTTGACTAGGGGTTTAGTTGGCTCCCGACAGCTACGGTACGTCAAGTAAAGATGTTTCAAAAGAGTTTCATCACATTCTGTCATCAAACCGGCTGCACTCAGCCCGGTCAGCGCAACTGACGAAGGATCAGTCTCAGCGTATCAGCTTTGAGCGTGCTCAAGCTCCCCTTCCATGGCATCCTAAGCCCCAATGCACATTATTCGAGGGATCGTCCTCAGCATCGCCGCATCTTACCTCTCTGCCGTTGTCCATTAATCATCAACCACACCGGAGGACGGCAAAGTGATTATCATCCTTTGCATGTGCTTCCTAGCACAGTATAAGAAGACACCGGGTGATACAACTCAGAAGCCCTGTGATTTTGAAACGAATTGGAACATTGCAAACCCATGACAACCCTTCCCAAGTGCCCAACTCCATCAGGCCTTCTGTCACCAACCTTCTCCAATCCCATGATGGTCTATCAAATTCTGTAATGTTTCGTTAAGGCTGTTCAACCGTTTGTGAACCACAACCACAACATTTCTAACCCCTGCCCTGATCCAACTGTCCAAAGAGTGTGCCCCCTCCCCGTTTCTGCTGTTTCTAGGTTAATCATAATACGATCGTCGGACACCTCTTCACAGCAGAAAGCAGGTATTCTTCCTCAGCATCAGGATTAGGTGCATGCCTCAGCCCCGACTACTAATGTCGCTAAAAATACTGTGGAATCAGGGGCAGGGGATGGGGTGGACGAGACCCAAAAGGTCGCTGGGGACAAGTCAGTGCGTAGGGGGTACCTGGGCTGGGCTGTGCTCAGGCTGGGTCTGTAGTAAAACCTAGTTCACAAAATTTTTGAAATTTTTTTTACTAGGTAACAGTTTACTAGGTCCACTGGTTTTTACTAGATATCTGGAACCTAGTAAAAATAAAAGGTTTTTTTTATGGGTTTCAGAACCTAGTAAAAAACTTTCCTTACTAGGTTTCAGAACCTAGTAAAAAGAATTTTTTTTTGCTAGGTTTCAGAACCTAGTAAAAAAAATTTTTTACGAGGTTTTAGAACCTCAAAAAAAAAGAACTAGGTTTCGGCCATTTCTGATTTTGTCCCCTGCTCTGAAGCATCCGGGACCCCCCCTTGACGGCAAGGGTTATGCAGCCACTGGGCCCACTTGTGGGCCACTTCTGATCTTGTCTCCCACTTTGAAGCATCGGGGACCCCCCCGACAGCTGGGGTTATGTAGCCACCCGGCCCACTTGTGGGCCACTTTTGATTAGGGTGGTCCTTTGGGACCCATATTTTTTTTGTCAAGCACCGCCGTTAAGGACCCCCCCCCCCCTTCGGGGCTTTTTTCAACTGGCCCGGTGAGGGCCTTTTTTGAGCCCCTTTTTGGGGACCCCCGAAAATGCAGGGGTTACGTAGCAATGGCACCCTTTTTTGGGCCTCCGAAAAGGCAGGGCCGAGGCAGCCACTTGTGATTTTGTCCCCTTTGTTGGGGACCCCCGAGAATGCAGGTGTCTCAACTATATCAACCCAAGGCACGCCATTTGAGAGATGTTTACACAGAATCTTACTTGACAGATAATGTTGAGATTGTTGCGTACTACTAGTGGCTTACCCGGACAGCTTTGAGTGCAGACTAGGTTGGTATGGGTGTGGCGTGGGTTGTGCGTGATTCATTGTGGAATGTGTCATCTGCGTAGTGGAATCGTAGGCGGGTGTTAGTTGAATCATGGGCGCACTGTACTTTCGAAGCAGCGTCCGTTGGTATGGTCTATGCCCCTCCCTTGCTTGCGGCGCAAGTATATAATGTGCGCAATACACATTGGGTGTTGTGCTTGTTGTTGGTTTCCCCAGCACGCACTTTCTTATGCCTCGTGTTCGATCCGATGTGTAACAGGCCGTACATAGTGGGTGCAAACACCGAGGAGTTAGCCATAGTCAACCTCATTGCCAAACAAGAAGGCATTGGGCCAAGGCCGCAGAAGAAGTGGGACAGGTTTTTGGGTGAGTTTGGTAGTGTAGCTTTTGCTATCGCACCCCTCAACCCCACCTTCCTACGTCAAAAGGACGGTGTGAGCTGCCATCCTGCCTGCCTTCTGATGCTGCATTGCCTTTTGTCGAGGCGTGTTGTCAATGGCAACATGCAACTTCCACAAGATAGATTGTGGTTGTTGCGTGAGGTGGCACAGGCAGCTTTGCACTATCGCGATTCTGCGCATGCCTCCCCTATCTAGACCACACCGAGTTGGGCCTTGGCACGGATGTATGCTAGGCCCTATTGTCCACCCAGCTGTTTTTCGTGCTTTTTTTGCAATGACACGGTCCACATCACGTGCCCTGAATGTGGAGTTTATCAGTGTGCCCTGCATGCTTCCGTTTTGTGTCCATCGGAGATATGTGTGGCATTGCGCAAATGGAGAGTGCAATTTACTGCCACACTTGCATGCATCGCATTGGTATTTGCGTTGGGTGACGTTGGGTGACAACGTGCGGTTGACAAGCCGCCTTTAGTAGATGAGGTCCATCCAAAGGTGGTGATCCGTGGTAAGGAATTTTTTGTTCCAGAGCATTACCCCAAAGATGCCTCTGGTAGACTGCAATATGACAAAAAATTGATTGAAGAGTTGGATACGAAGACCATGGACGTGCTTCGCAACATGTGCAAGCACAATCCGCCTGCAGCACAACCCACCTACAAAGACAAAAAGGCGGACCTCATCTACAAGCGTGTGTTTTGCGACTTCATATAAAGCACACATGTGTGTACCCGTAAATAGATGATATAAAAGGACCAATGTTGGCTTTGTTCCCCGTGCCACGGCGCTGGTGTTGGCCCTGTTACGACTCTTTTGTTGAGCCTGATTTTGTTTCTGCTGATCTTGCAATGCACGGTTTGGCCCGGGTGGGGTGCCACTTACACAAGTGGCTTGGAATCGACCAGGGGGCACCATGCCCTTAAACAAAAATACCACCTACCGTTGACCCCCCACCACATAAACTTTGTGTTTTTTGTTCAAATTCAAGTCCAAAGTACCTAGTAAAAAAGTTTTCACAGAATTTTTTTTTAAAAAAATATTTTTTGCAAATTTTTTTTACTAGGTTTTACTACATTTTACTAGGTTTTACTACAGCGCGTACTAGGTTTACCAAATGCCCACTCGGGTTGTGCCATTTTTGGGGGGGCAATGGTGGTGGCCATCCCGGTCCCTTTTTTAGGCGCCCGAAGGGAAATGCTGCAAGCGCGGGCTGTGGCACCGCCGTCCGAAACCGGTGGCAGATGCCCGCCAAACGGGCAGCTCACATCCTCCCTCATGAAGCGGAGCACATGGTCTGCCAAACGACAACACCAATCAGCCATCGCCGCCAACTTTGGTTCCCTTGCCCACACTAAAGTCCCGCATAGCGCTGAGCCTGTGTGGACCCTCAGCACGCAGGGCCGTCTAGCTAACAGCACACTGTGCCATGCCATGCCATGCCATGCCTCAGTAGCACAATGAGGGTTCCCTGTGCAGTCAGGCTACACACTGGACTCATGGCTGCAAGATTGTGGCTTCAAATCCCACGGAGTGGGATATCGCGGTATTGCATATGCTGTGCCCCCCCCCCCCCCTCTCCCCAGCCGATGTGCCCACTGGTTGGCCAGGAATCAAGCCGCACGAAGCAATGCTGCAGAGTTAGCAGAAAGATCAGGAGTCTCCTAGTGCACAGCAGTGCTGTTGACTGTGGTGGGGTTTGTGTCCGCCCATCCACCAATGGTGCGGCACAACGTGGAGCCTGTTTGCATGAACCACCGCCAATCCCAGGATCCAGAGTCCACACCCTCAGCAAAAAGGCAGACACCCTCAGTAGCACAAGTCAAGGCCACTGGCGGCGATGCACTGCCAGCTGTGGGGGGTGCTTCGGCTTGCAAGCAGCCTGGGAGCATGGTGGAGGACCAAAGTGATTTTGCGCTGTGTTTGCAGTCGACCGTTAGGTCAATGGTGTAGTGTGGGAAACTGTTGACACTAGCACTGGATGCTTTGGCCAGTTTAGGTCAGGGTGAAAGGCGTAGTAAAAGAACTCAAAATGGCCAGCTCAATACGGCCATTGCAGTCCCCCCCACACCACAGAATCGGTCAACAACAAAACTGCCAGGCAAGCTGACATACGTGATCCAAGGCGCAGAGAGGGCACCATGAGGCAAAGAGAAATGAGTCAAACCCAACCCGCCTTTTGGTACCTAGACTAACATGTGTACGGTGTCTCCTCCATGTGTTCCACAGGCTCATATGCCCTGGGTAGACTCCACCTGTTTGATTTTACTCCCCTTGCATCAAACAGCACACTGCTCTGGCAGGCTGGTCCAGAGGGTTCCCCCGTGAGCCCCCCAGTCAAATTAGCAATTGTCTCAGGGGCTTGGGAGTATGCAGGCCAGGAGGACATGAGCATGTTGCCACGCCCAAATGGAGCACATGTTCGCGAGCAATACACTGGTGGAGAGGAGATGATGAATGTTCTTTTTGCGCACCCGACAATAGCTGCCTGCAAGCCGAAGCACCCCCCATAGCTGGCGGTACATCGCCGCCAGTGCCCTTGGCTTGTGCTACTGAGGGTGTCTGCCTTTTTGCTGAGGGAGGACATGGCTGTGCACTCTGGATCCTGGGATTGGCAGTGGTGCATGCAAACAGGCTAGGGTCCACATTGTGCTGCACCATGGGCGGATGGGCGGATGGGCGGTTTGGTGGACACGAACCCAGCGGGCATTTTCGTTCCACGAGTGACGAAATGAGAACAATGAGTGTCAGTGGCATCACAACCGCACACTGCCGGCGCACTGACAAATCTTGTAGTGCACCTCATGATGGAGCGCAGGTCACGTGTCGGTCCAACTGTGGCCTTTACTCTCTTGGCCCGCCCAAGTGTCACTTCCAGATGTGGTTCAAGCCCGTGGCGATGGCTTGTGTCCTTGCTCACCTTTGCGGGTGCAGCATACGGACTTTTACGCTTGACCAGTGCCTGTCTCGGTGCAGCGTCATGACTGTGTTGCTGCTCATGCCTATCCACCTCTGCACCTCTGCAGCGCCTGCGGGCACACGTGTGCATACAGTCGTGGGTATTGTACATTTTGTGTTCCACAGGATGTCCCACTTTGGGTTCACAAGCCCCTGGCAGTTCCACCATTTTGGGCTGCTGCTCGGCAACGATAACATTGACTCTTTCACGGATCTTGTGCATTTGCACAAAGAGCTGGTGAAGCAATACATGCCAGGTCGTGCTGGATGTATGGCAGAGATTGGCATTGCTATGTCCATGACACTGTGTATTGAGGTCATGCAGAGTGACCGTATAGAGCAACCGTGCCCAGGGTCACCGTATAGATTAGACGCATGGGTTGGCTGTTGAGTAGCTCGATCACAGGTCAATCTCCTCAGCTTCGATGAATTCCGGCAATCATATCGGAGGCGCCGCAGCGTAGGCATATCAGGGCATGGACCCCCTACTTATCCTGTAGCGCCTGGGTCGAGCTTAGATCCGCTGCAGGGCCGTGCGTTCTATCTCTCGATTAAAGTCGTACGAATTGGTATTCTCAATAACACATGTATCGCACGACGGTCCATTGGTCGTGCATTCCAGTAGCCATTTTCCTGCGGACATTGCCGAAGGTCATTTCTGGCACTTGCAACACAGAGGCGTTCCATTTGAATATGATGGTTGTGCCGGGATTCCATGCCGCAGCTGTTGCATATGTATGAGCATGCGACACAGATTCAGTGTGCAAGTGAGTTGCGGTCTGCATCCTGCTGTTGCAATGAGGTTTTCATCACCGCGTCGTAAGACAGAAGGACGGAACCACTGCATCGGCTGTTTGCAACGTTTGGCTTGCGTTCCTCTCTCTGTGGCGCACTCATTGGACCCACAGTTTCTGCGGGCTCCGGCTGCTGAGTGGCGTTGACGTGCAGTGTGCGGGATGCAGCGGTGCCAGTCATACTCTTGTCGTCTGGTGTGTTTCCCATTCAGTTACATGACCTCACAGGGTGTCCACCGTACAGCACATTCATCATCAGCGCCATTGTCGCATTCCTGAGAGACACCCCCGACGTGGAAACGCTGTGGGTGATGTTGTTGAGTTTGGTGCCCGTTGAAGTGTTGGAACGCATCAAAGTGCAGGCCAAGGTTTGGTTCCTCCTCACACGGCCTGCTGAAGCAGCAGACGCGTTATTGTGCCCGCAGGGAAATTCGGATCCAGCACGACTTCAGTTCAAGGCAAGGGCTGCCGGTGGTTGTGGCTTGACTGAGGCGGTGGTTGCGGTGTGCAGGTGAACCGGCTGCAGAGGTGGTGGTTGGTGGCCAATAGACGACAGTCGATGTCCGACCGATGGCATCGGAGTTGTTGGTTAGCGGATGGCTTGTGGGCAGGTCATCAACAGCGCTTGTTGGTTCACTGACGGGAAAATGTATGTACTCTGAATGAAGGGCCTCCCTGCGGTCTTGACACATGGCAACGCCCCAGCCCACGCAGAACAGCATCCAGGGACAGGGCCTGTAACCCCTGCCGCTTAAAATCTACTACCGCCACCACCTGTACCCCCCCCCCCCCCCAACATTAGACCTTCTGGGATCTACAAGGGCAGATACCCAGGGGAGTTTCATTAGGGTTGGGTTGTCAGGATATCACGTGTTCTGTAACTGTGGCAGATGTTGTGTTGCCCGGCGTGCAATGTGATAACAATGGTGTCCCGTACATGTCAGACGGTGAGAGCATCTCTGATGGGGATCCCTAAAATTGGCTTTTGCCCAGGAGGGGGGTCACGGATGTCCATTTCCGCATCCCCCCCCCCCTTTCTTGACCAGCCGTTATGGGGCTGGGGTGAGCCTGGGAGCGGGAAGGGTGCGACCCCAACATACGAGTATCAAAATGATCAGCGCGACGCGCTGATTATAAGGGTTGTAAAGATCTTTTTGCAAACAAATTGTTGTACCCTGCCAAGGGGGGAATCCAGAGCCGGATGGAAAGTGGTGGTGGTGGGCATCAACCATTTTCTTCATGCTTTGCATGCATACACCGATTCTCCATAGAAATCTGTGCGTTTTGAGTGTAAACACATCGGGTGAAAAATAATTTGACCTCCTGAAATTGGCTAAAATGAAGACGGTAAGTTGGGACCTAACATGAGTCCTGTCGCAGATGTGCGTTTCCCAGACCCCTTCCCCCCCCTTTCTAGTGACATCCTTAATCCCCCCTGGGCACAAGCCAATTTTCCCCATCCCATGATAATGTTGCAGATCTGGCTGATGCTGAGGAAGAGCGTGAAGTTTTGGTGATTGGCATCCCCACAAAAGTTATGATCTGAAATTTCTGGCGCCCTGGAAGGGGGGGGGGTTGATAGCGCCCTGAGGGGGGGGGGGGGGGTTAATAGGGGTGTTACCCGTCCCTGCCCCTGGGGCAAAACAACAGATTGGTTGCAGAAGCTGCTGGAAAACGAGGCGTTGCGAGTGCTACAGCCTCATTGCGGCATTGAGGGTGGCACGGGACACTGGCGATTCATAAACGTGTCCGATCCTCCTCTCATCAGTGGCACCGCCACCCGGACCAAGCCCCGCAGCCAGCGCTGATATTTGCCGGGCTGGCGCTGACTCCTGCACATTTGCAAGAGGTGACCACTCACTACAAAGAGGGCAGAGTCAGTGGACACGTGTTGACGATTTTGGAGCACCGCGTGTTTAAGTGCGGATTGCACGTGGAGCCCGAAGGCGGTGTGTTCTGCGTGTCGCTGCGGGGAGTGCTCCGCTTCTCGTGCTTGTGTGTGCGCGTGCGTGCCTGGGCACGTATGCGTGTGGTTCGGTGTCATGGTACTTTTCTGTGCCAGAACGGGAGGGTGTTTTGCGGAAGGAAGTTGAAGGGGAGAGTAGACTTGTGCTTGAGGGCTCTCCCGCTGCAGTGCGGAGGATTGGCACGGGAGCATGGGCGAGTCGGAGGCTGAAAGAAAAGGAGTGTGGGCCTGAAGTCGGCCTTCAAAATGTCACAGTGTTGTCCAACGCGGGTGGCAAACCCTCGCACTTCCGCTTCTGATCAATTCTTTGTCTGCGGGCAGTTGTCGAATTGCTCGGGAATTGGTGCACGAGGAGTCACCCAGAGACCGTGACCAGCCGAACATTGTGGCGACTGTGAGCCCATCACCCGACCGCACTGTCCAGTGCCCCCGTCGTCCGTGGGGGTGCTGCGCTTAGCGGGTCATTCAGAGCTGTGCATCAACTCATCAAACGGCGGTCTCGCTTTGTTGGCCCTCACCTTCTCCTTGTTTCGGTCTGAATTGCTTCTCAGGGCTGCTGGCGCCGTGCAGATGGCCTGACAACAATGCGTACGTGCGCCTGCAAAGTGCCCGCCGGTGTCTTTATGGTATGCAGCCCAATTTGCTTTGGAGGCAAGAGGCGCAAGTGTTGAGGGGTGGGTGGCGATGAGTGAGGCTTCATCACTGTTGGTGTGTTCGAGCACAGATGGCAGAGCAGCACAGCAGCTTGCTCAAGGGTTTGCCCCTCCGTTCGGTCACATCCACCCGTCTTCAGGGGCATTGTCGGGGGCCCTCAGCCTGTTCTTGTGCGAGCATGTGTTCTCTGGCCCGAAACCAAATGTCGCTGTTGCCATTGGGGCGTTCGCAGACCTGGAGGCACTGGATCCCGCCGCCGCCAGAGCAGGCCGATGCGCCAACTGGTCCGTTAGGTACGCGCCGGAGAAGGCGCGCACAAAACGTATCAGACATCCCGACATCCAGTCGGCCTTCCGGATGCATTCGTCCGGACATCTCGACATGCGATGTCCGGACGGCCGACCAGATGTCGGGGACGTCCGGACGAGTTGGCAAACTGGGCACAGGGTGTTGTGTGGGACCAGTTTGCCAGCGTTGTGTGCGCACTCTGTTCTAGTTCCTGTTTTTCTGGCTCGTTTGACCTCACCCCTAATAATGGCGGGTAATGAGTATGAAATGTGGCATTGGCTGCCACCGAGGGGGATCCAATTAGCTACTGTAATCAGAGAGACGCCGCCAAAACACATTGCCCAGAATCTGTGCATTTGGCCACGAAAGGGCCCCAAACCCAGAGTTGGCCTTATTTCTTCCGCCACGTGGCTCCAATTCCCATCCCCGCAGACCCATATGGGCCATGTCGGCCCCAGCGCTCGCTGGAGCCAAGTGCGCATTGGTACAGGGGTGCACAGCTCAAGCAAAAGGGGGTTGGGGGAGCCCACAGCCTTCTTCTTCCTTTGGTTTTTATGGCCATTTTTCGGGAGAGTTGACCGCTGAATTTGGTGAAAAGAGGCTGTTTTTCGGCCCAAAATTGTGCACGTTTGGGAGGGCACCCCCAAAGTTGGCACGGCGCGCCGGCTGGTGCCATAGCTGATCTCTGCCCTCGAGGTCTGGGTCTGCGGAGGGCCACATGTCACTGCAAAAGATGGATAGAGTGGAGTAGATCTCTGATGGCCTAGACAACTCAAAGAGGTGCTTGCGTGTCGTTTGGGGAGAGGGGGTGTAGCAATGTACCCGCCGATCTACACACTCCCCAACGCGAGCGGATGATGGGCCGTCAGGGGCCTAGAAAACGCCTGCGGGCGCTTGCGGTGCGCCTGCTGCAGGCCTTGCCTCTGTGCAATACTACGGCGGCGCTGAGAGGGCACGCTTTCCACCCGCGGGTTGGGGAGCTGCTGCTCTGTGCTGGAGGAGGGGCCCATCAGATTTTGTCGGCTCTGATTTCGGGACGCGTTTGTCGAACTGATTTTTACCACCTCACCCCACCTCCCCGTATTCCTTTCCCTCCGCTCGCTTTCAATGGAAGGGAGCCGGGGATGGAGGTTTGTGGAATGGGCGCTCCGGGCTCGACTCATAGCTCATCCTTGTCACGCATTCGTATTCGTTCTGCACATGATGGGCTGTGCAGTTCCTGGTTCAGGTCAGGCTTGGCACAGTGGGTGCACAGAGGCCATCATCGCCCGTTTGGTGTGGCAGGGCTGCTCTTTGCCGACACCACACAGCCGATCTATGAATACCTCCGCAGTGGAGAACACGTCGTATTGCAGGAGGTGTGACCTGTGCACCGGTTTCAGAGCTTTGCGACAGTGCTCAAGGGGACGGGGACTGTACGAGGGGGTTGTGTCTGGTCAGAGGTGCACGGTGCCGAGGGGTCAGGGGTAGACTGGCGCGGTATCCAGGAAACATGGTGCCCTGTCTCATGGCAGTTCGCAGGGGGCAACGCTTTTGTTTGCGGCCCAAGTGTGTGGGAGGTCGTCAGAGCACCGTCCGCTTTGTGTGTCGGCACGTGCCCAAAAGTTGCAGAACGCTTGGAACACAAACTGCATTTCGAAGAACAGACATCACCATAAACACCGCACCCCCTCGGGGGGAGGGGTTGTTCGTCTTGTGCTGCTCTCTTCAGAAGACTCCGCTAAACCGTCCTCTGAACGGATATCACCCCCAAGTCCCCCCCCTTCCACCTCGGGCCCGTCTTCGGGAGCGGGTGATAGGTCGGAGGACCATCCAGAGCTCCATCCAGGGTGTTTGGGGCACAGAGCGGCAAAGGGCATGGGGATGAGATGGGGTATGGTGCCTGGCGGCGTGCTCCGAGGTGTATCATCCATTGCTTGGGATGGCAGACACTGCACACTGTTGCCGTCTAGCGAACACAATTCCGTTGCGGTGGGAGAGCTGTTCTACGCTTCGTAGAGCCCGCAGATAGCAGTGTCCCCCCAAGAGAGCACGGCAGCGATTGACTCCACGCTACGCCTGGCCGAAGTCCTGGCGTCCCTGACAAAGAAATGGAACTCCAACCACCAAAAGATGTAGGGTAGCAGAGGGCTGTGAGCAGGAGGAGATGCTGCGACATAAGCCTCCTCTTCAGCGGTGGGCCCTGAAACTCAGCCCCCATCCGTTCTCTTCTGCAGACGCTTCCTATGGCCGTGCCGGCCTGCCCAAGTCTGTCGGAGGCTGGCGCCTGGCCGCTGCTGCCGAAGTTGGAGCTCATGTGCTGCATTTTCCAACTCCCGCAGGCGTTTGCACGGGCTCTTGCAGATGCCTGTGCTATCGCGCCCTCCGATTCCGGTTCAGATGGTGCATTTGTCACACGTGATATTGGCAGTGGTTCTCCGTCCTACGCTGAGCCCAGCGCTACCCCCGTCTCTGGCGTCGAAGCTGATCCCGGTCTGACTGTCCTAAGCACGCAGCCGCACAGTGTTCCGCTGCAGCAGGTGCCAAAGCCGGTGGCAGCACTGGGCCCTGGTTGTATAATGTATGCATTTGCATTGAGGCGGCTCATCGCCGATTACCCTGACGTGCTGCAGAGCGCTTTCCCAGTACTGAGGGCATGCGCAGCCGCTATCACCGTGCCTGAGCGTTTGGCTTCGAGGACCGGTGAAGCACTGAAAGCCCCGTTCTGCTGCTGCAGTGCAGGAATGCGTTCGGCCGTCATCTCGCCGCATTGCAAACGCAGCCATGATTTTGACGCGGGTGCCAACACGAACCGCAATCTGGACGCCAACAGCCCTAGCCCTGACCCCTGTGAAGCAAAGCCCACACCACACATCAACCTCAACCCCCGCCGTGCTCCTGACCCCACGTGTACCCCTGACGCTTCCCTCAGCCCTAGCCCGAGTGATGCGCTTGCTTCTGACAGTACCCCGGGCCTCAGTGGCAGTGGTCACCACCAGCAAACGGAAAGCAGCAGTACGGACGACAAAACGTTATCATATCGATGCGCCATCCCTGACCCTAATACCGTTCCTAATACCGAATCCCATGCCTGTGAAAACAAGAAAAAAAGGCACAAAACCGCCCACCAGCCGGATCCTAATCACCAAAGTTTCCCGAGTTCTGACCCCGACTGCAGCGCTTCGCCTATGCCCGCTGCGGGCATAGGCTACAGCTCGTGCCACAAATATGACGCTCGAACCGGACACGGACCCCCCAAATGGCTATGTAACCTGATCCATTCCTTGCCCTCTGTTTTGTGGGTCTATGTTCAGCATTTGCAGATGCTGAATGCGTTGATGGGGTTCCCTATCGCCTTTGCAAGCAGCACGTTCGACGCTGGGGCATACTGCTGGTGCCTGCACCGGGCTTACGTGGACCCTCAGGAGGGCGGCGGCGTGGACCGAGAGTGGGCCCGACGGTCGGTTCTGTTCGCTGATCTGTGCGGTCACAGCGCATTGGCTGTAGTGTGTGAGGATTGATGGCGTTCTTATTTTCATGCCGCCCCATTGTCCAACTGTCTACGGGCCGGTTGCTGGAGTGTGCAGGGGTTTTGCTTCTCATGTTGTGTATAACTTTAAAAAGATGCAGCGGCTGACACCAGCTGCTACTGTTAAACAGCAGTGCGCCAACTGCACATTTTTTCTTTTTAGCACATTGCATTTCCGCAGTGTGCAGACCGTTTGACAAGGGGTGGGGGGCATGCATCTCGGCTGCCAAGGTTCAGTGTTGCCCTGGCGGGGAGTAGCCCCTCGAAGCAAAGGAGCCTGCACGCCCTCAGAGGTGTTGGCAGGGGGCATTGCTCGGCCATGATCTTGCTCGGTGGGGGCACTGAAACATGTGCTCTCCACCGCTTGGCACCGCATTTGCCATTCGGGGTCCAAACAGATGACTGGGGGTTCTGCTGAGCGTCCACCGCCGGAGGCACCTTTTGGATGCCCCGAGGGTGCGTGTGGGCACACGCCATTGATCGATGGACGGTGTCGTTCGCTCTTTCGGCCCCATACCCCAGGGACTTGCTTTAATTTTCATTTCGGCAGGGGGGGGGGACCCCTCCCCCCTGGACCCCCTCCCCCTCCCCTGGACCCCTCCCCCCCTCCCCCCTCAGCTCAAGTGCACCCGAAAACCTGGGTTTTGGGAACATTTTTTAGTCATGGGAAAAAATTTTCGGCGCCTTCGGCGCATGCCATACACTGTGTACATATTGCTCCATGTGTGCTCCGTCTCCCTTGTTTTCCAGGCTACCATGCCCCAACGCTCGTTGTTAGTGCATTTCGGCTCCCCGGTCCCACCGTTGCCACGCGCAAAACGCGAAGACGTAATTGACACGCTGCTCTATTTTAGGTTTAAAGATACGATCACCGGTCATAAAAGACAAAAAGCCGAGGTACCCTCTGATCCGGAGCCAGTGGATGATGAGGCGCTGCCTGATAATTTGTCTGATGTCTCCCATTCAGGCAGTGACTCAGGTTGGTCATCATCATCAGGTTCCAGTTCCAGTTCCACTACCGATGGGGGCTCCAGTTCAGGTGAGTCTAATACTGACTGACAAGAAAGATCACTGTCATTTGGCATGAGATGGTGAATGTCCCGCTTTGTTGTAGTTGTTTTGTATTGGTGAGATGTGGGAACCCTGAATTGACATTCAATGATGCATTTCCTTTGTTTACGGCCGACAACATGGCATTTCCATGTGCTGAGTTGTTCATTCTCCAATAATTTTTCTGTTCCCTGTGGATTGGGTATGTTCCGGCAGGGGGGGGGGGCTCCCCCCTGGACCCCCTCCCCCCCTCCCCTGGACCCCCTCCCCCCCTCCCCCCCTCCCCCCCCCCGCTCAAGCAAGTCCCTGCCCATACCCTCTGGCGGGCGCGCCCAAGTGGAGGCAACTTGTCCGCATCCACTCCGTTTGTTCCGCGCTGGATCGCGAGGGCGCGCGGTAGCCCTCGATGGACCGGCGCTGGCGAGCCTTTCCTGTGTGGTACCGTGGGTCTTGAAGCCCCGGCCCCCAACTTTGACGCCCCCAGGGAGAGTGCTGGAGCAGCGTACCATGTGGTACGGACCTGGGGCCGGCAGGAAGAAGTAGTGGACTTCGAACGCGCGCACCAAACTGTGCACTGCAGCAACCCGAACACCTCATGCGCAAGGTCAGCGTGTATGTCCCGCATGTGCACGCGGCCCCGAACATCCTATCCCCACACATAGAGCATAGATAAGTTTAGAAGGTGACCAGCTCCAGCCCCAGCTGCAGCTCAAGCTCAGTCAAGATCTGCTACCCGCAACGAGTCACTGGGAGACCCACACCTACCCCACCACAGCGTGTGCTATTTTGTTGTATCACCATCAGCCTCATGATTGGGTGTGCAGTGAAACCTTGCACAGCCTCCTCATTGCAGGACCTCTAAAGCAGGTGACTTGCTACCTTCCCATCCAAGCGCACGGGTCAGTACAATGTTGTTGGGAGAGATGAGTATATGGGGATGTTGTAACCAAGTTCGCAAGAATTCCACGACGCCCTCTCCTCGTAGTCGAATAAAACCCAACCCCCCGCAGCTACTCAACTACCCCTCAACCCCGAACGTGTGCTCAGACACTCATTGTTTGTTGCTGCTGCCATAGCGCTCCCACACCTCACTTTCATTTGCCGAATTGCAATCTCTACCCCAGGAATGAACTGATTGTGCGTGCTGGTAGCGTCCAACACTGCATAAGACTTGCTCTTGACCACTGCGGCATAGGAAAAACTCCAGGAGGAATTGGACAAACCACGACGAGCAGTACGCTTCTTGAAGATACCTCCGAGGGGGGGAGAGAGAAGCTCAAGGCGCCACTTGTTCCAGTTCTTTGCGCTTGATTGAGGGTGTTGGGGTTGGCGGAAAGGACCTAAGGGACAGGCATGTAGATTCCATGCAAGGCCCTTTAGCAAGTGCAGTGTGCGAGTGAGCCAGTCCACATGGGCACACAAGTTGCTGGGGATTGTGAAGGGCCTGGGCGTGCACAAGCATTGGGCAATTGGTGCTATGCATGTGGGTAGAGCGGGGGGGGGGTTGTAGTGCAGAGCGGCTGCCGTGGGTTCTGCATTTGCAGCTCAAACCGGAGTTGGCGATGGATCTGCTGGTTGTGCGAATTTCTCGTGCAAATGGCATGCCCATTGCGGCTGCGGTGGCTCCACGAATGACGCCTACGGGTAAGACCGGGTGGTTAGGCCTCCGAGGGCAGTGCTCACCGATGTGTGTGCTGCTTTCGGCTGTGACTCAGAAGGTCGAGCCACGGAGCAGTCCCAGCATGAAGAGCGAGATTGCACCTAGACTCAATGCAGGTGATCAGGATCGTTAGAGTCAAGACAGCGCATTGAGCCACCTAGACGACGCCATGCAAAAACGGGATCTATGACGCGCCCTTGTGAAGCGTGGGCAGTCTCCCCGCGATGCCTGACTGTCATTTAGTGGGGAAGTTAGTAGTCTTGTGCCTGGTGTGCTCCAGAAAGAACACTGATTGAGTACCAGCTCTTTCGCTGAGCCATGAGATGATGTGGTGGGCAAGGCACATGACGGACGTACATCAGGTCACCAGATCCCCCTGGGTTTGTGGGTCAGCTCCCTCAGCGCACTGCGGCGATATTTTCAGGTTGTTCGTTGCATGGTGTGGTCTTTTCATGGAATTCATGCAATGCTGATGTTCAGGAGTAGGGGCAATCAAGGAATGCCGTGCATGCAGTGCAAAGTTTTGTATGCTGGCAAATACTGGGACCCTAGTTTTGGCCCCTTTCCACAAGTTGTTTGTTCCATACCTGGTTTTTTTTAGGGCGACTTGAACATTGCTCTGCAGGGGGGGGGGGGCGGACGCCCGCTGAAGGAGTTGAGGGGGGGGGGGTCCAGAAATGGGCTTCTGTGCCGGATCACAAATTTTGGACCGAAAAGCTTCTTCCACCAAAAAAATCTCCCCCCACACATGTGTAGTCAAAATGATCAGCGCGACGTGGGGATCATTTTGAGCCATATATTTTGGGGTCGACCCCCCCCCCCCCCAGCACAGCAGGTAGGGCAAGCCCGGCCCGAACCCCCCCTCCCAGCATGGCGACCAAGGGGGGAGGGTTGGGCAAATGGGCTTCCGTTCCATCCCCCCCCCCCCCCCGCAAAGCTATGTTCTTCCCGCCCAGTTTCCTATGTATTTGGGATGTGGCATATTTGAATTGTCACCCATTTTTACCCGTTTTCAACCATTTTCCCCCATTCTCCATCCCCTTTTGATCCCCTCCTTTGGGACAATGAGAAGGCAGCGGTCATGCAGCCATATTGATCTCTCCCCACCATGGGGACTCCAAGAAGGTAGGGGTTATGTGTTCCCACAGAGGAATTTTATATGAAGTATGGTGTAGAAGGTTTGTTGTCCCGTGAAGATTTATTCCAATACCTCTTTTTCCTCCGGCAAAGTCCCACTTGGGACAACTATGCTTATATGTCTCGTTCTGATTATTTGGATGATGTGTACATGCGAAACGCTTCCGTTGTTCGCACCTTGTTGAATTCAGTGGTGGATGAGATTTGGTGGGACGAGAGACTTTCTCCTTACAACCATAATCCCCACCTCCCCTATTTCGTAACACATTTTACCGATAGCATGCCCATATGCTTGGTGGGTGGGGATTTGTTGGATGTCCTTTTCAATTCCAGATACGTAGCCCATGTTTATAAAATAACCATGGCTGTGGACAATCTTGGGAATATAGTATGGATATGTGACCTTGTGCCGGGAACCCCAGCGGATGTTATGATTGGGGATCAACGTGGTCCTTCACGAACACATGGGCAGTTCTTTGATTTTAAAGCAGATGCGCATGATGGCACCTATAAGGGCCGCGTGCTCACTGCGGTACCTTGTATTGGGCGGAAAAATTTGAGTGAAGCCCAAGAAGAGTGTAACGATATCCATGGCTTATCGCAAGGGTGGAGCACCTCTTTGCACGCTTGTGGCAATGGAGGATTGTCCGCAATGTGTGGATGTGCTTTGCGGTGGAGGTGCATGGCCACGTGCATATTTTGCTCCACCTTACTCAATTTGTATTCGCAGGGCCCTATGAACCTTGGCCTCATGTGCCTGAGTTTGTGTGGGCACAGCAAGAGGCAACCATTGAGGAGGAGGAAAATGATGACGGTGTTTGTTGCCAATTGTGTGGCCACCGTCCTAGGGATATATGTGAGTATGGCACTTGCCACTTGAACATGTGTGCATCTTGCATGCCACCGCATAGTTGTACCTTACAAGACTGAGTGGTTTGTTCATAGGTACATTGGAGTACTAATTTCCTCATGTGCCTGAGTTTGTGTGGGCACAGCAAGAGGCAACCATTGAGGAGGAGGAAAATGATGACGGTGTTTGTTGCCAATTGTGTGGCCACCGTCCTAGGGATATATGTGAGTATGGCACTTGCCACTTGAACATGTGTGCATCTTGCATGCCACCGCATAGTTGTACCTTACAAGACTGAGTGGTTTGTTCATAGGTACATTGGAGTACTAATTTGAAGGCAGTTTTGTTGTTATCTTGTGGGCTTTGCTACTTTGTGTGCTAGTAGACAGGTGGCAGGTGATCTTGGGTGAGTTTTCCAGGAAGTGCACGCAGTGCGCACGCAATGAAACAACATCCCCTCACACCGGTCCTCAGCGTAAGCGTTTGGCTTGCATGACAAATTTACACACCGGCATACCTTGGTGAGTTCAGAGTATATGCGCAGTATTTGAGTATTTGAGACTGCAAGCACAAGGCCACATGTCTTGGGAGGAAGTTTCTAGACCTACCTTGTGGCATCAACATCTAGCCATTCAATGAAGAGAATTTAACCCCTTTGAGCATTTCTCCCCTGGATTCGGCAACCAGTTGACAAGCTTGCCGAGAAGCAAGTTTTTGAGCAAGGCATAAGCGTGATTGGGCCTATATGCCACATTTTGGAGGAACCATGGAAGCCTCTAAGGGGCAGCATTCTGAGGTTTTTAGGGCTTTTGGGGGGAGACCATTCGGTCTGGTTTTGGTGGTGTTTGGATGACCCTGCGCGGCTTGGACACGATGCAGATCCCCCCTGTCTGCGTGGACCTCTTTGTCGTCCTGGGGCTTTTAGCTTCTGGTCATTTCCGGGTCCAAAGTGTGTCCAATGTCGTCCTCATCCAGCCGATTAGGGCAGGAGTGTAGGGCTGCACCCTTTCCCCGTGCTCACGTGTGCGGGAATGCGCTTTGTCGACGGCCTGCACTCGTCCGCCTGTTCGCAGTGTCGGGTCTGTGTCCGGCCACTCCGCCGGCCTCTGCCCAATGAGGCCATAACAATGGCCCTGTCCCCCCGCTCTGCTGCCCACTGCCGTGCACGCGACAAGCATGTCCGAGCGGGTGCACGTGCTGATCCGCGTCCGGCCGGAGAACCAGAAGGAGCGGGACAAGGGGGGGCAACCCTGCATCACGTTCCCGCCCGGCGCTGAAACGGAATGCGAAGTTGACTGCTCCTCGAAGGGCTTCGGCATCAAGCGCTTCACCTTCGACAAGATCTTCCACCCGGACTCCACTCAAATCGAGGTCTTTGAGCACATGGGCCGCCCGGTGGTGGACGATGTCATCAAGGGCTATAACGGGACGATCCTGGCCTACGGGCAGACGTCGTCAGGGAAGACGCACACGATGATGGGGCCTGCCGGCGGGACGGTGGATGTTGTCACGCCGGGCACGCCGCAGTATAGCGACCGGGGGCTGATACCGCGCATCGGTATGAGCCTCTTCGAGGCTCTGAATAAACTGCCGGAGGCTGAGATCCAATGGTCCGTGACGATGTCCTGCTTCGAGTTGTACAAAGAAAACATTCGGGACCTGCTGAACCCGAACGCCACGGGGATCGAGTACCGGATCCGTGAGGACAACATCTCTGGCAAGGGGGTTTACGTGGAGAACTTGGCACAGAAGGATGTCCGCAACGTGGAGGTCTCCGTCCTTCGCGTCCTTCGCGAAGTCTTACGTCCCCTTCTGTCGCAGGGTGTGCCCTTGTGGTTTGAGGCACCGCACGCCATCCCGCCGTGGGTGTGCACGTGCTGCACCCGGTCCCCCCCGAATCCATCCCAGGCATCCACTGCAAACACAAGGCAACATTCAGCACTGGTTTGCACGGTGATAGTGTAGCCTGTGTCACAAGGGCAAAATTGGTGGCTGAGTATCTGTTGCTTCACGACCCCACACCCACTGTGCCTTTGGCGTGAGTATGTTTGTGAGAACAAGAGCAGAGGGCGCCGAGCAATTTTGCACCATTATTTTGTGCTCCTTCGGCCGCAGCACAGGGCTCTGTGGGGACGCCTTTGCATGCAGTGCAAAGTTGTAGTATCCCCCCCTCCCCCTTGTTCAAGCAAGGCCTTGTGGAAGCACAGGGTGGGCGCTGAACCGCTTCTTGTTTTTTTTTTTGAATTTTTGGGACCACTGTTTTTGTGGTCCCAGATGTAACATGGGGGTTAAAAATATTCTACCACACATTGCAACCCACTGATGTTTGTTTTGATGTGATTCTTAGCCATTCCTGATATTCCCCTTCCCCAGCCTATCACTATCTGTATCAGAGGGCTCTCCTGGATGTGGGCGGTCATGTATGTGTGCCACACGCAAGCACGGTCTTGTCTAAGCACGGGGTGGGCGTTAAACCGCTGTTTTGCCCGGTTTTTTGGGACCGCGCCTGTGCTTGCGCAAAGGGGGGGGGGGGTACTACCGGAAGTGCCGGTACCCCAACGGAAGCCTCGTTTTCTCTGGGTATAGACCAGTGTCATGGGGTGTGGGTAGATGAGGATGCCTATGGAGCAGGTGATGTCAACGATGAATTTGTGTTTGGGTGCTCTTTTTGTGTGCTGTCGGGAGGTGATAGGTTGCATGGGAATACAACACGGGGAATTTGCAAAAACATACTGAAAAGCGAAAAGGGACCAAGTCAAGGAAAACAGACGGATCAGTGAGGTGTAGACACAAGATGAGGCCGACAACCCCCCTCCAAAAAAAACGTAGTGTATTCCTCCACCATACCCCCTCACATCGTATGACTTTTCGGTACTAAAACATGTTTCCTATGCCAATGGGACCCCATGGACACCAGTGCCGCCATGTGTGCACACATCGTGCGCATTTCCTAAAAACCCACGACAGCCCCAAGATAGCCCTTGTCTTCACGACAACCCCCTTGTCTTGGTTCAGTTGTCTTACGACAACCCCTTGTCTTGACATGTGTCGCGACCCACTGTCCTATGACAGCCACTTATCTCGGCACCTGTCCCACAGCCCTGTCGCAAAGCAGCACGTTTCATTTCATTTGTCTCCTTAGGCCTTTCGTCGTCCGATGCGTCGCTTTTTGTCCTTTGTGTCATGCAACACATGCCACATTTGCAAGCCCACATCCAGAGCATCAAGCTCCGTTACGTGGGTGAATGCCCGTACACTAAAATACAGGCGCAATATTTTATAACCTAGAAATAAATGGCGGATGTCCATCTTGAACTCCACATTCCACCTTTCGGTGGGGATGCTGGAAAAGCTATAAAAATTGCGGTACTCAGCCGCAAACCGACCAGAATGGACACATGTCCAATGCACCCACACTGTGGGTTGCCACTGCAACACACGCCAATCAATGGCAAACTGTTCCACATCCGGCCTATACGACTCCACCTCCTTATTGGTTGAACCAATCTTGTTTGACCAACACTTTTCCATATACCACAAACTAAGGAGCATGCGGTGGATGACAGCATGTAGGCGGATGCTTGTCCCGGCTACTGCCACACGCTCTTGAGGCCCCACATGTACTATTCTACAACAGCAATGCACCATGTTTCCAACACGATGTGTTGGGGGTATGGAGCGGAGGAAAGCCCCGAATCGGATGGAAATTACAAAATCACTGGGACGGAGGTTGTCACCTCCAAAGTCCTCGAATGCGAGGTCACAATGCCAACAACGACTATTTCAGTTTGGTGTGCCTAGCGCACATCCCTTTCCCATCTCCCTTTAAGAAACATTCCACCTCAACAGTCACGGTGGGGGTGGCAATCCCGTTGCGTTGTAGCTCTGCCACTTGGGCATCTAGTTGCCCCAACTTGTCAGCTAGGCGCAAGGGGTCGGCATCATCCGATCCATCAAACGCAAACCACGTGGACCCCAAAACTAGGCCTCCCCGCGCTGCGTGTACTATTTGCAAAGTCGATGTACCCGTCCACACGTGTGGCACTTGCCTTCCAAAAAGGGGTGGCATCCGCACAAATGACAATATGAAACCTTGGAGGTACGTGGCCTTGGGGTTGTTGCGTGTAGTGTAACTTCACACGCTGCTCCACCAGGTCCCGGAGGTTGAAGAGGGCCCCGCAACGAGCCCGTCCCACACCGGGCTTGAACACCACCGGCTTCAACCGGTAGGGGATGAAGGCTTGGCGTACCCGTCGTAGGGTGGACCTCCTGCATCTCCTCGGGAGTTTGTCCAAATTGCGGACAGAAAATTTCATCCTTCGGAACTGGCCCACCAACAAATCAACCTCCTCCTCATTCTCATCACAGTCCTCAAACCGCCCGTCTAGCCGCAGGGTGTGGCGCCCCTTGGTGTTGGTGATGATCCGGGTGGGTTGCCGGAGAATCGCTGTAGCGGCTTTCTCCACCATGCGCAAGCGCTCATGGCGCCATCGGTTGGACAAAGTCCGACTAGGTGCCAAGTGGAGCTTGGCCACACTAGAGCACAGGGTGTCAAAAATCTCGGATAGGCTGCCAGAGGCCATTTTCGTGTCAACAAACAATGCAACAATGCAACACAATGCAGCCGTCAACCACACCCATAGTCACGAACCGGGTTCAAGACAGGTTACGAAGACAGGGTTCAAGACAGGGAGCTATCACAAGACAGGTTGGCAAGACAGGTCCGACGACAGGGGGTCTGTCGCCGGGCAGACCCCCTGTCTTAGTACCTTTCTTGGTAACGTGTATTGAGACACCCCCCCTGTCGTGTACCCTGTCTCGGTATCTTGTCGCGCTATCCCATCACCTTCGTTCTCAGCTGATGTAGCACAACCACACCCCCCCCCCCCCGGGCCCTGCATTACGGTGGCGTACACCCTTCCTCCATTGTGATCAGGGCAGGTATTAGTGCTACAGACATTCCATTGCATGGCACATCGATTGTGACATTATAATCCCGTGCTTTATTTGCAGACTGTAACTCAGGTCAAAGGTTCAGTTCATATTGCTTCTGGTGGTCTTTAAAAAAAACTGAGCACCGTGGCACCACGAATTCTGTTGTCCATTGGCCATCAAGCCACGCTTGCGACAAAAGGAAATAAACGAATATCAGGCTCACATAGGGGAGCCAAGTCATGTTGACCGAGTGATACAAATTAAAATCAGGCCCACACATTGAAAGTGGTGCACACTTGGTGCGACTCATTTATATTGGGGCCCGTGCATTGACACCCCCCCCCCCCATCCCTCCAGGTACAGGGAGAAGGTTGGTCAACCCCCTATATCGTAAAGAGCTTGCCAGGACCCCCAGAAAGGGGGTGAGGGCAAAGTGTTTCTGGCGGAAGGGGACAGTGCCAATGCTGAAAATACCCAAAAGGGACAACCTTGCGTCGGAGTGGATTGGCCTTATTGGGACTCTGATTGGGCCTGGGTCGAACTGCCCTTTGCTGCCATGGACTGGTACAGCTCATGCCACTGTGTTGTCATCTCCTTTTGTGCCCCGAGTTGTGTTTTTAGGCAGTCAGCCTGGCTCTGTCCTTGGGCTAGCCGGCCTTCGAGCTCCACCCGCAGCACCTTCTCTTGGTTGACTTGCACCTTGAGGTCCGAAACTTGCACCTGTGCCTGTGCGGCAGTATGCTTGGCCTGCCAGAGCCCTTCTTGCAAAGGGCCATTGGCCTCCTACTGCTTCCCGCGCTCCTCAAAAACTGCCTCCTTCTGAGCAGTTTGGTGCTCCTTCTTGAGCGCACGGACCTCTGTGGCGTGTGCCTCCTTGAGCGCCTTGATCTTAGTGGACGCAGCCCCCTTTGCGGGCCGTGGTGATTGCTCTGCCCTTGCGTCGTTGCTCGCCGACGACAACAGCTCCTCCAAGAGGCCCCTGGTGGTTTTCCGCTTTGTCGGGCGGTGTACGTCCGAATCTGAATCCCCTATGTCTTGGGCCTCCGAATTCTCCGACTTGACTTGCACCGCCTCTCGTTCCCGTGCCCGCAACTCATTCTCCAACGACGTGCGCACGTGGTCCGCGACTGGCTGCCCCCCAATGGTCGTGAACCTCGACACGCTGGTCCAACGGCCGTGGTTTCATGTGTAGTTTAGAGGGGCCTGCACGAGGAATCACTCCTTGATCTGCGCCTTGCCCCCTCCGCGAGGCTGAGTTGTGCACCGCACCACTGCTCCGAGCGTGCCGGTTCCGTCCCAGTCAGGACTATTGATCGCAATGGGCATGTTCACGTCACACGGCTTGAGGTGCCCCTCGCGCAGAAGTTGATGACTACTCTCTTATAGTACATGGTCGCCCCCTTCGAGTCCCACACAGCATCCGACGGTGTCCGGACCACTGCACTGGCGCACGGGACCGGGTCCGTGGTCTCCTCGCCCGACATGAGTGGGAATTCCCGCGAGGGGGCGGGCTGTGGTGCCTCATCCTTCTGCCCCACATCCTTCTGCCCCACATCCTTGTTCCCGACGAACGGAACGAAGCGACGAACTCTGGGGGCCACAGAGGTGGTCACGTCCATGGCCGGGGGGGGACGTGAACGGTGGCGAGGACCGTGTCGGAAACGGTGGAAACGATGGAGCCGCCATGGCAAAACTAACGCAATTGGCAATCCTCAGGGCTTGGTGCAGTGTCCCCCATGCTCCGCACTTCCATGACCGCCCGAGGCATGTCCAGCACCGTGAGATAAAAGTGGGTATTCTCGTCGCACAACACGAAGAAGCTTGCCGTACACGGTAGACTAGGGATGTCAGCGACCGTCTTCGCCTTGAATTCCAAGTGCCAACCTGGGTTGGTGCAGCACACCCCACAACATATACCTGCCTGTGAGTAGCTCCGGCGGACCAGCTCTTCTTGACACAGGTACAAGGGGACCTTTTGCTGGTGCTTTGCTTCTTGTGGCAACCTGTGCATGGTCCCACTTGACCAAGATTGTCAGGCGGAGGGGCCATGGTGCAATCAAGGGGCAACAAAACTGGATACCCGGCACGGTGGGTCACATGATGTGTCTCAAAGCCCATAACAATGAGGACCAACGGCTCATACATACCACTGCCCTTACCAGCAAGGCGAACAATGCAGTCGGATGGGCGAACCAACTAGCATTGTCACTTCCTTTGCCGAAAGAGCAGGCTCGCCCTCAAGGTACAAATCATGATGAGGGGGCTTCCCCGCGACGGTCTCCCACTGAAACTTGTTGTGGGCTGCCCTGACCTCTTGTCGTAGCTCATCGATGATGCCGATTGCTTCTTGCGCGAAAACGTACCGCCGGCGTCGATTTGAGTCCTCCCCATGTGCCTCCACAGCGGAGTGGTACCGTCTACCCCCTTGACACGGTCGTCGGATACCCCAATAAGTAGTGGTGGTGGTAGAGAGGGGATGGTAATGGGGTCGTTGTTGTGTGTCACCCATAGCCCAGCGGACGTTGTGCCCGGCCCATGTTCACTCCATTGATGAGGGGTGTCACTTCGGAGGGAGTACACGGGCATTGACAAACTTGGATCCTTTTCCATGGACAAGCAAAGGCAGTGCTGCAAAGGTCCTTGCCATGATGCGTTTTTCCGAGAGGCCCCTTGGGGTGCATCCGCTCAGAGGTCCAGGCACCCGTCATTCAGGTTCTCGAGGTACACCGTCTCTTGGCGGCCATCCCCATCGACGGTAGCGGCGGTGTACTGGAACACGTGCTCTAGGTCTTCGCCATTGGGCCATTGGGCCGTACCACCACCAGCTGTAGATCCGGGTTCCCTTCCAAAATATCGTGGAACACATCACTGAAGCACCTTGGGGATCGCTTGGAGGTGAACGCCGGCAGCATCTTGACATCCGCCATGGTACCATCGCATTGCACTTGCATACTCTCCCTCGCAAGGATGTATTGCGTGGGCATTTTGGCAGCATGAACCACCGCTACCCCCGTCTTGGACGCCACATTGCCAATCCACCCCTTTGCAAGGTTGTCCAATTTTGGCATTGCAATGGAAGAGAGGAACCAACACAGGTGCTAATACAAGACATGTGGCGTAGACAGGTTTCAAGACAGGGGGCTGTCCATAGACATGGGGTGCCAGTAGGCTTCAAGACAGGCAGCTGTCGTAAGACAAGTGGTACGAGACAGGTCGTCCGACAGACCCCCTGTCTTGTGCAAAGACAGGGGCTGTCGTAAAAAAAAGTTGTTCAAAATGGAAGTGTACACCGCAACCACTTGTATCTGCGGGCTATTTTCACTTGCCTGAGCGCACAGAAACCCCAAGAACATGCACAGGTGCCGGGTATGGGGTGCCAAAAATAGGCTGCAACAGGGGGGGGGGGGGGGGGCTGTCGGCTTCATCCTGTCTGGCTACACCTCAAGAAACCAGGCTCAGTGCTGCAAAGCCTCGACAGAGGCAACAACAACCCCCCCCCCCCCCTCGTTTTGGGGACCTGGTTTCCCCGAATCAGCCCGAAACGTTAGCCCGAATCAGTGGATTTCTCATAGTGGTGGTAAAAAAGACCATTTGCTGAAGGTGTTTGAATACCTCTATGCAGCCGTGTTCCATGTCGGTTAATAAACAAGTCTCATGACACCGTGCTCTATTTGTGGCAGCAAGGAGTCAACTTTGACTTCAACCGATGACATTGAAGCAACTCAACAGGCCCGGTTTCACAACAGCATGCGGAACAACCAACAGGGTCTTTCTTGTGTACATTGTGTGTGCAGTACCTTCAACCAGCACTGTTCTTTGCAAAGATGGTCTTTGCAAAGAAGACAGCTACCTCGTCAGTACCAGGTACCAACGAAGGCACCAACGAAGGCAGTGTGTCGAGTGTCTCAAGTGCTGCCAAGAAGACCAAACCTGATCAACCCAAAAAGCCTGGTGAAGAGAAGCATGTGGCGAAACATGTGACAATTGATCAACGTGTGCACCGTAGGTATTGGCACCAGGCTGCGAAGACCGTGTAAAGCAATGGAACCAACACGAAGCAAACAAGCAAGAGCGTCAGAGGAAACATCTTCTGGGTGAATACAAGGCAGGAAAAATGGGACAAGAAACGGGAGAAGGAGTCTAGAGCGAACCAACTTGAAGTGCAATGAGGGAAACGAGCAAAATTCAATACGGAACCGGTCCGTGGGAAGCTGGGATTGAACCTAGGACCTCCCAAATGTCAGCACAGTGCAAACACCACCAGGGCAACTGCTTTCCTTGCTCTATAGGGTGCAAAGACCGCATGGAAACTGACCGATGAAGAAATGTTTTTTGGAAATGGACGGAAATATTGTGATTCCACCTGACTCTAACAACAGAGCAACCAAAGGGAACGTGTGTTGAGGGCCTAGGGCCAAGTTTTTGAAACCGAAATGCAGCACCTGCCCTGATTTGTGCCCACTTACTTCGGCCTGAAACCTTGAGCCCGAATCAGTGGATTTTTCCCCCTGAAACCCGGGGGGGGGGGGGGGGGCGGGGGTTGCAGCAGGGCAGCCCCGCAATGAGGGCCACCACCATTTGCCACCCCCCGTTTGGCAGTTGTACAGCACTGTTCTCGGACCTACATGGGCCCAGAGTCGGTGTAGACAGGCTGCCCTAGGGCGAGATGGTTTCCTGAATCACACCTTTCGCAGCAGCTTGTCAGGGGTGACGAGGCTAAGAAAGCACCCGGTGCTGCCATTTGGCCCTTGGCTGGTCGGCCTTTTACAAATCACCTCGAAGAGAGGTTGTTAGATCAAGCGCAGGCGCGGGTGTCGTATACCCCCCCTTTTTAGGGGTCATTCGCGTAGCATACCCCAAGGCATGATATTTGATGTCCAACCCCTTGTAAAATCATTCTTTTGTCCAATGAGACAATCCCCCAATGGATTTTTGGATTCTGAGGCCTCTATCCCCTGAAACTGGATAACACTTTTTGGGGGTGGGGTCAAAAGTTTTTGATCAGAAGGCTTCAAGCAGTGGGGAGAACAGGAATCGTCAAAAGAAGCACTGATCGAAATCAATGCAGCCGGCTGCTGATGGACAGGTCAGCGGTTCGATTTCCGGTCGGCAACCTCTCTGACGCAGCCGGCAGTAGGCCGATCGGGAATGGAACCGCCGACTTTCCAGTCTGCGGCCGGCTGCGTTACCAGTCGACTGTGGCTTGTTCTGACAGTCTGTGTCCTCCCCACTGCATGAAGCCAAGCCTGCCACTGAAAAAAAAAAGTCGAAACTGGGTGTTTCTGTCTGCCTGCCTGCTTGCCTGACTGACTGTCTGACTGATTGCTTGCCTGACTCACTGACTGATTGACTGCCTCTCTTCGAGGTGCACTGCCGAGGGCAATAGAATTTGGCCATCCCCTCACAGGGTACTGCGCTTGGGGGGATTCTGCGGGGAGGCACGCCATGAGGGGGTTGGCAACCAGGTTTGTATGCCATCATCAGCTTGGAGTTTCTGCCACATGGCTGGACATGGTGGCTCAATTTCATGCCGAGGTGGCCCAAACACCCACCAAGATCGCCTGAATTCCCTTCAAGTTGGCCCAGGATCGAAGGATAAGAATTTGAGTTGGCACCACCGTGAAATGAAGAAACATTTCCGTTCACGCCCCCCTGACGCCCCCCCCGCCTTTTGGTTCTCCGAGTGGTATGCCATTTCTCATGGTGTTACGCTTTGCAGCCCCCCCCCCCCCCCTCCTGGTTCATACTGACTTCCCTGTTCCGCATCAGTGATTCGGACCTTCATGGGCACATGCCTCCTTCCTCCGGTGATCCCCCCTTCCCCCAGGCATCTGCACATGCACGCGCGCACGCCGTGTGGGGTCACTGCTCACGTCAACAAGAATGCTGCAAAATGTGCACAGTTGTGTGCACCTCTCTGTACTCCTGAAGCACTGCCACGTTGGCATTGCCGGCCTTCCTTCCTGTGCACCCAGCCGGTTTCAGCAATGTGCAGCCGCTGAAAAATCTACCGATCAAGGATGATGGGAACACAGAGTGGAGCAGGACAGATCAAGAAACACGAAATGCAAGAAGCTGCACGAATGAGGGCTGGGCCAAGCAAACCGAATGAGGAACAAAGTACAAACCAATGAACAGCGGTGGGTGCTGATTCTGGAAACTAATGGCGGATGGACTTTATGAAATCTCAGCAAAGTCAACCGGCATATGGATTTACTTTACTGACCTCCCAGCCGGTAAAGTAAATCTGTATGCCGATTGCTGGGATTTCATAAAAGTAAAATCTAGCCTAGATGCATCTTATGGGCCGATCTGATAACGTGAAAGTCAAGGGGGATGTGGCGGGGCTGGGGGGGGGGGACGGGGCAACGAGAGGTCAGCCGTTGGCGGTTGGTCAGTGAGGTGGGGGGCGGTCAGTGAGGGCGGTCAATGGCGGGAAACATTTCTGGCGTTGACTAGGGACCACCCTCGTGCTTGAGGCCTGTCCGTGCCCGTGTGTGCCTCATGGCTGTGGCTTCAGGGCTGCAGCTGCGCCAGTGCAGTAGAGGCTGCTGGGCTTCCACATCGCCAGGACAGCAGAGGCCAAACCATATGCCCGTAGTTGGCACCACAGTTCCACCCGTGGGGCGCGTGCTCGGTGCCCCAGATGCATCTTTTGGGTCGACCTTATGAGATAAATCCATGTCCCGATTTATCTAACACCGGCGGTTGGTGGATCTCCGACAAAAATGGGCCGGGACCTGCTGACAGCTGCATGCGAGGGGCGGCACGTAAGGGGCTGTGAAGGGGGGGGGGGGGTTGTGAGGGGTGGACGGTGGCACGTAACGGGGCTGCGTCGGTGCCGGATGCTGTCGATTCACTGCCGCCCGCATTTTTCTCGTCGAACGTGAGCCCCGGTTCTCCGGCGCCACGCACATATGACCGCGCGTGGCGTGCCCGTGTGCCGCTGCTGCGCTGTGGCCGGTCAGGGCCCCCGCACTCGTCTCCGCAGGAGCTGCTGGAGCTCATCGCGGCCGCCACGGCGCAGCGCAAGGTCGCGTCCACGGACGCCAACGACACCAGCTCCCGGAGCCACAGCGCCGTGCAGCTGCTGGTGCACCAGGTCAACTTCGTGCAGGGGGGCACCAAGACGACGGGGCGCCTCAACCTCGTGGACTTGGCCGGGTCCGAGAAAGTGGGCAAGACGGGCGCGGAGGGGGACCGCCTCAAAGAGGCGCAGGCCATCAACTTGTCCCTGACGCTCCTCGGGCAAGTCATCTACAAACTGACGGACGGCTCCAGCCTCCACATCCCGTACCGCGACTCAAAGCTCACGCGGATCCTGCAGGACTCCTTCGGGGGCAACTCCCGGACGGCACTGCTCTGTGCGGTATGTCCCTGGGCTGTGAGGGGGAGGGAAAGGCGGGAAGGCCTGCAACGGGGCAGCGAGGGGTCAGTGAGGGCAGTTGGCCTGTGAGGGGGGCGCGGGAAACAATTTACGGGGTCGACTAAGGTTCGCCCTCAAGGATGTGTTAGAACGGCCACAGGAGGGGGGTACCTCCCCTCTGGACCCGGTTTTTGTGGAAAAAATGAAATTCCCCCCCCAAAAATTGATTTGGGCCGGTTTTGGTACACAAACTTTTGGGTTCCAGACCCCCCCCCCCCCGGTGCGGGGCAATCGGACACAGACCCTGACCCCCCCCCCCCGTCTGAGTGCTCACCATGTTGAGGAGGTCCGGACCACATTTGGTCCCAACTTGTTGCCAAACGCGCCGGACAATTTTCCTTTAGCATACGGTCAGAGGCTAAAGTTTTGTGTTCACTTTGTGTGTGTCTGTGTGTGTGTGTGTGTGTCCTCAAAATACTCAGAGTTTTACGGCGAATTCAAAGATGTACGCAAAACATTATTTTTTTGTTGACCCCTGACCTCCCCCCCCCCCATCCACCCCCCCAAACCTGGCTGCGGGGACCGGACCCCCCCCCCCGGCGGTGAAAATGTTTTTTCACAAAACCTCACCGATCGGTGTACAAAACGATCAACGCGGCAAGGGGGGAGGCGTACCCGACCCCGTCCGGCCGCCCCCCATCCCCCTGAGGACCCCCCCCACCCCACAGGGCCCCAAAAGTTGAGGGGGGTATTGGTGTCAGGGTCTGAGTCCGAGTGCCCCCCACGATGCCCCCCCTCTCCTAATGAACAAATCCTTGACCGCCCTCGTGCCTAGCGCCTGCCCGTGCCCATCTGTGCCCGACGGCTGCGCCTTGCAGGTCTCGCCCTCCACCTTCAACCAGCTGGAGACCATCTCGACGCTGCAGTTCGCGTCCCGCGCCAAGAACATCCAGAACAAGCCCCGTGTCAACAAAGAGATGAACATCAGCGAGTTGCAGTGGGCCTACCGGAAGGCGCAGGAGGAGATCATGATGCTGAAGGACAAGCTGAGCGACGCACAGGCCCGGCTGCAACGCCACAGCGAGGGGGGCGCTGCCGCGTCCAGCCCCGTCCGGTCGGGGGTCCGGGGGCTGTCGGAGCTGGCGTCGCGGCAGGGCCCGCGGACGGGGGACGCAGAGGTGCATGAGCAGTGCAACACGAAGATCCAGGACCTGGAGGCGATCATCGCGTCGCTGAAGGCCGAGATTCAGGAGCTGAAGCAGGAGCTGCTGGACAAGGCCACGGAGATCCATCAGCTCAAAGAGCAGGTGCCCGGGCTGGGGAGGTCCGCAGAGGGGGGCCTGTCCCCTGCGAAAGCCTCCTGGGCACCCCGATTTTCGGATACCCACGGAGGCTTTCGATTTCCCCCATTTTCCCATCCGGACACTTAGTTTTGTATGGGGGACTAATGGGCCTGCGGCCTCCGGGAAAATGGGGAAAACGGGATTGGGGAATATGGGTATCTCGTCGCATTTTCGCCCCGTTTTCCTCCCATCCCCCCCCCCCCCCGTTTTCCGCCTTTTTTCTGCCGCATATAGAGGTCGTTCATGCAATTCCTATCGTGATCTTATGATGATTCCCCATTTCGCCCCCATTTCGCCCCCATTTCGCCCCCATTCGCCCCCATTTTGCCCCCATTTCCCCCCATCTTTCCCATTTTTCCAAGGCGTCTTCGGGGACTCGGGGACTGTGGATTCGGGTATTTTGGGTATTTAGGAGCCTTGTCCCTGCGCCAGCGGCTTGTCCCGGGCACACCGTGAGGAACCTCGTCATGAGGCGGGCGAGGGAGAGCGGGAGGAGAAGGCCCCAGGAGATGCGCTCGTCGTCGCAGGCGGTGTGAGCGAGTTCAATCTCCGCCCCGTTCTGTCTGTGCCCCGCCGCCGCAAAGGCCCGGAAAGGGCAGGGCCGCAAAGGCACTGATGAACATTGAGTGCGGACATGGAGCGCTTTGCTTCAACGGAGGTCACGGGGACGCGCCGCGAGAGGCGCACCTTGCACCCCCCCCCCCCCCCTCCCGACTCCCTCTGTGCCCCGTTGGGGCCCAATTCGCCCGATTCGCCCCGGTTTTGTGCCCCGAGTTGTTCGATTTCGGACCTGGTCTGTGAAGTAGTGCTCAAAGTGTCCATCCGTCCTCCTTCTTCTCTGGAGTCCCCCCTGAAGCCACGAGGCCAAGTTCCAAGGTCCAAGACGGTTGGCAAGAGGACGGCACAAGAGTCGCCCCACTGCAGTAGCAATGGAGGGATTGGCACCGCCGGGAAGGCAAAGGGAGGGCGATGGGGGGTCGGTAGGAGGCGGCGGGAGGCATAGTAGCAGCCAAAATGCACCAGACACCGTCTGGTGATAGGACGGGATGCCGCACGGGGCACCAGCGTGTGAAGTGGCGGTGCAAAGTCGTGCAGCGCTTTATGTCCGGGATCCCGGAGCCCTGGAGCGGCCCCTTGCGATCACCCCCCCGGCCCCGTCGCGGCAGGTGGAATTCTATAAGGCGAAGTTCACGGAGTGGGAGGCGAAGGCGGCGGACTGGAAGGACAAGTACCTGCGGGAGAAGAAGGCGTGCGACTCGTGGATGCGGAAGGCGGCGGACAAGGACAAGGAGAAGGACAAGGACCCCCCGAAGGCCGCCTCCGCCGCGGCGGTGGCCGGCCCCCAAGGGACGGCCAAGGCCGGCGGTGGGCTCAAGCGGACGGCCTCCACCCGACGGTCCTCGAAGCCGACCGTCAAGCGCGCGGCCTCTCTCGGCAAAAAGAAGAAGTCCACCGTCGAGGCCGAGTCCGAGCCCTCGACCCCCGGCAGCTCCTCGGCAGGTACCGTCCCCCGTTTGCTGGGGTTTGAGAGCGGTACTGCCCGTCAGTAGCCCCGCTCTATCGGCGGATTGTGTTTTGTGGCTCTGCTACGTGGCGCTGAACAACGACCAGAGGCCTGGGCTGGAGGGGGGCTGATGTGCCCCCACCCCGGCCCCCCACCCTTTGGGACGGAGGGCCGTCCCCCCAAATTGCTTCCGTCTGTCGCCAGCCGCTCTCCGACCGCTTGCGGCCGCTGCACTACTGCAATACTGCACCCCAGGCCTTCATGTTATCTCACGTTTACCCCCTCCCTGGCATACACTTTTTGGCTGGGAATCGGGTGTCTTGCAGTTGGCGGAACTGCTTAATCTTGATAGCCGACGGACAACCCATGTCCCAACAACATAACCAAACAGCGGCATCAGCCTAATGATTGTACATCGACCCGAACGGAGAAAAATATACCACATTTCCCCGTGCCGGCGCAGTATTGGAACGTGGATGGGCACAGGGTTTCCTGCCTCTTCCCACCGGCTTCGGCCCCCACCAGCCCCCCCCCCCCCCCGCCTCCCCCACCCCCAGCAAAAAAAACACCGCCGCAGTGGCCCTTTTAGCCCGCACCCCCCCCGCCCTTCTCATTGGGCCGTTTCCAACGCCACCGGAGGGTTTCCACACCCAAGCGCCTCAGAACTCCTTGCCCCGGGGACCCCCAAGTTTTGGTGAAATTCACCGCCAATTGCATTGCCGTGCCCAGATGACCATGAACTGGGGACCGGTACACATTCGAGGTGCCCTTGAATGGGCAGGCTGCGGAGGCCCTACGCATTCCAAAACGCAGGGATGCCGACCCTCCTGAAACGGCTGGAACAAGTCCCCCGATTCGTTGTAAAATTTTCCCCGATTGGGGGGTGAGAGGGGTGTTGAACTTGTTGCACCCCAGCCCCCCCCCAAAGAACGCCACAAAAACGGTACTTCCCCGTTTCTTGATTGGACCGGTTTTTATGACAGACCTCATGACATGACAGAATGGCACACACCCACCCCCGCATTGGGTACGCACTTTTGTGATCGACACATCCGGTGCCAGTCCTCGGCACTGTCCTCTCTCCAGCGCCCTCCGAGGAGACCGTCCAAAGCCCTACAAGCCCGAGACAGCCCGATGATGTTGCGAGCCCCAGCGACTCTGCGCAGGCCGCATCGGGGTTCGCTGGGGAGTCCGATGCCACCGCACACGGTCTCTCGGAAACAGTTGCGGATTTGCAAGCGACACTTGCCAAATTGTGGCAGAGTGAGAGGGATGCACGGCAGAAGACTGAGGAGGCCCGGGCCCAAGTGTTGAGCCTGGAGGGCCAGGTCTTGAAGCTGGAGCAGCAGAATGCAGAGCACGTGCAGTGCCAAGTGCAGTACGTGAACGAGATTGATGCGAAGACGAGCGCGCTCGACGGACTGGCCAAAGAGCTTGACCTGCAGAAAAAGATGAACGAAACGAAAGATCATCAGATAGACCAACTGAAACAGGAATTGGAGGTAGTGTTCTATGCACTCATTTGCGTTTGGCGGTGATGGGTCTTCCACTTCCATTGCCCATTGCTAGGCATCACTTCACTGTTGGGCGTTGAGTTTGAGAGGGGATTCGCCCGTGAATGGCTCACAGCTGCTGGAGATGTGGGGGCAAATGCCCAAATGCCGGTTCTTTCTCACCCAGATACGTGGATCTTGTTCCTTTCCGGCCCTGTTTTGCCGGGGGGGGGGGGGGGGTTAGAAATTTCTCCAACGGCCTACATCACAGGTTGGGACTGCAGCAAGACTTGAGTAGCACTCACGAAGGGTGCTGCAACGAAACTCCAGGGACAATCACAACACTTTGCACGTGCAAACCTCGACTGAACATCACAAATGGGGCCAGTCAAACAAAGGTGATGGTGCTGCAACAAGACTCGAGTGCCAATCACAAACAGGTGACTGTGATGCAAGAAGCCTTGCGTGACAACCATAGAACTGTAGGTGCTGAAGGCGCTGATACCAAAGGCAAGGGCCAGGATGTCGTACCAATGGGAACTGTGAGACAGCTGGGCCCTGAACCAAACCCTGAGCTATGCCTTAAAAACCCTGCAATGGGGGCTGGTAGCGGTGCGGGGCCCGTCCCTGTGCAGACCTGTTTGCCCTCATGGCATCGGTCAGTCGAGAGCGACCCTGGGCATTCCCTGCCTCTCCTCCTGCTGGTGGAGCCGCAGCTCCTGGAGGGCCCACGCCATTGTGCCTTGAGGCCCTGCCCGGCCTTGAGGAGCGTTGCGCACGCGTGTGCGTGGGCGTGCCACACCCCCATTGTCTCGTCCAAAACCTTTCGGATGAACTCGGTCCCTATAGTGTGGGGCCCAGTGAGTCCATGTGTGCGGGCTGCTGCGATGTGCAGTTTACAAGGTGCAGAAGCATTTGTCGGTCAAGCTGAGGGTGTCGTCCGTTGATATGGAAGGGATCGCCGGTGTTCATGATTTGTTGTGTGGTGTCATTATGTGAGTATTATGTGAGTATGTGAGTATCCTACCCAGTCCAGCCACAACCCGATGGCTGCGCATACATTGCACCCCATCCAGGCTATGAAGCGACAGATCGAGCAAAGTCAGTTGACCGCTGAAGAAAAGGCTGCAATTCTGGGCCGCCAACTGCAGAATGCACAGAATGAACTTGGGGCCTTGCAGAGTGAGTACAGCCACCTTGCAAGATTGGCAGGGCAACTCGGGGAGGAGGCCAAACAGAAGGAGTTGTGTGACATTGTTGCCATTGAAGTCATGGCGAAGGGGGAAGATCTTGCCGCACTGGAGAACGACGTCTACCTTCTGGAAATGTTTGTTGGGGAAGGGGAGCAAGCGCATATCTCAAATAATGTCACGTTCAACACTCTGAAGGAGATGAGGTCGTATTTGGAGGCGATCGTCGCGATATTGAATCGTGAGACATTCAGCAACCCCTCGACGGAGAGCCAGAGACTGTCCTTGTCCTTCTGCATTGCGGACTTACTGGAGAAGACTCTGGAGCTGCAACGCCGCGTTGCAGTGGCCCGTGCTATGGGGGCCCCGACAGATGACTCCCTAAGTGCAATTTTCGATTGAGCGCTTTGCAACCTGTGGGGGCTGGGGCAGGGGGGGCTCCGAGGCTGGTTGCTTACCATGTGGAAGGAAGATCGAGTGGTCAACCGACGGACCCCCCCCCCCCCGCCACACCAGAGAAACCCTTCACAGGCGCAAAATGTGCTTGACTGTAGGGTCATTTTTGAGGCCGGTGTGGCTTCTTCTGCCCTGCCTCCCAATGCCCCTCTCTCACGTTGGTGACTGCCAGAAAACATGCCTGACCCCCGACCCGGAAAGCCACTGCATTTTTACTGTGCCTATCCTCATTGCCCGCCACCAGTGCCACCCGTGCGATCAGCCAATTGTGAATCAATGACAGTGAAATGCCAAGCCCAAGAGGGTGATCCCAAGCAAAGCAACAGAGACCAAAAGATTGGTACCCACTGGCCGTATTCTTGGATTTTTGGGCTCATGTACTTCGATTAATATCCGTTTTTTCAAGCAATGGAGGGATGGAGCTTGTGCCAAACTGCTCATCACATTCGCTCATCTGCAAGGCAGAGATTTCCTGTGTTCAGTTCGGAGTCTGGCCTCCCCAGGGGCAAGCATTATGGAGCGTAATTTTGCATGATGACCCAGGAAAGGCAGGCCAATGATCCTTCTGCGGGTCTCAGCAAATCAGAGATGGCAATGCGCTGCTAATTGCAAACGAGGTGTGGTGGTTGCTTGCAATGCAACCCAATGTGCAGGTTGTCCAGATCCCGGGCCTTACTGGAAGCGCACACCGTACGCCTTTTCACAATCGTCATCGTTTCTTCGCCCATTGCCGACACCTGCTGAAGTGGAGAATACGTGGCACGTGGACATTTTGAATGGCAAACACACTGCAATGCAACTGTGGAAATTGCCTCCGCAGTATGGCACTCCCAAGTTGTTTGGTGTTTTTCGTGGATGGCTATCACGCCTTGTCACATAATGGGCATGATGCTGATTACGGGGTGTTCTGGGTGTGAGGGCATCATGTGCGTTGAACGCCACCTTGGGGATCTGGGGCCTGATTTTTGCCACATACCATTGGATACCGAGCGAGCTCATGGTGCGGGGTCATCTGGCATTGGCTGGATATTGCATGCAGCAGAATCCTGCCACCAGGGCCCCTATTTAAGCGGTGCCCCTCATGGGACGGCCATCTTTCCCAGAGGTTGTGACTCTGAAATTATTAGAGGAATTGGTTGTTTCCAAGTTGCGAATACCGGGCGGTGCTCCAATCTCAATGGATTTGACAAGCATTTGGACCTTTTTTCTGCTTTGTCATGGTTGGCTGAGTTTGCAGTCGGTGATCCTTCACCCGCCATCATCACCACAAGTGCATGAATGACTTGATGCGCTTGTAACCATGGCTTTGTGTATCGTCAGCCAATTTTTAACTGGTATGAAATGGCTGGACACATTTGGTTGGGCATTGATTGGTTTGGCGATTTCATGACCCCTATTCTTACCTTTTTCTTCTGGTCGAATCTTCCTCATTCTCTCCTACACTCAGGCGTGTGTAAGACTGCACAACCACCGAGCCATCAGTCATCGAAGCATAACTAGACGCCCGCGTGCACTGAGAATTTACCAACCTGGTCAACCTGTGATAGGAACAGCCATGGTGGAGTGGCCCAGATTGGAACTGTGGAACTAGCAAAGGCAAAGATTCGAGACTCACTGGAGGTTTGCTGTGTGCGTATAGGGATGCAGTTTGATCTGTCTTTGTCCGGTAGCGATTGCCTGTGAGAGATGAGGGTGTCGGAGATGTGAGTTCAGTTGTGCATTCACACCACTATGGTGGGGTTCTCATAGAGAGTAGTTCGGACCTAGTTGGTGCTTTCGCTTCAGTTTGCTGGCCCGATTTGTCGACAAAATCCTGTTCCACACTACAATTCTGATGCAGAGAGGGGGCATTGTAGGCGCATGGACTGGTGTGGCATAGTCTGGCATGCGGAGACCATTTGACACCAAGATGTTCCCAATCATTTACATTGTCATCCAAGAACATTTCCATGTCGACTACTTATTTGATTTTCCTTGTCAGCATGTGACAGTGCTTCAATATGGCTGTAATCTGAGATGCAATTAGCAATTTGCAATTGCGTTGCACTTTTTTTTTGCCATTGGAGAAGTTGGTGCCAAACGTAGTGTGCAGTGCGCACTGGTTGTGGGATACCCCCCCCCCCCTCCAACTAAAAAAGTGGCAATTAAGCCCCAGCTCTCATTTTGGCCATTTTAATCCCCCAGGGGAGGTTTCCACATTTTTGGGGGGCGGGGGTTCCCCCAAGGAAAGGGGTTCTATCACCTCTTTTTGGTAGCACCCTAGAAGGCAGGAACATGTAGCCACAATCCACACCCCCTTTTTGGGTGTGACCCCGATATGGCAGGGGACATGTCGCCAAAACCCACACAGTATTTTGCTGTGGCCCCAATACGGCAGGGTTTCTGTAGCCAAAATCCACACAGTCTTGGATGTGGCCCTGACTGAAACAGCATGAGACAACCTTGGATCATCTTTCATTGCTTGCCACCATCCCCGCCCCCTGCCATTACCCCTGTTGGCCTCACGCAGTGCCAGGGCACAGCTCTGGTACATCTTTCAGGGCCTGCATTTTGTTTTTGGGAGGTGGCTGGATTGGATTTCTCAGCCATTCCCAGCCATGTTATTCAAGGGTCCCCCATAAGGTGCTGTTAAACGCTGGTGCCCTCTTTTTTTGTTGTTTGTGGCCCGTCCTTGTTTTACTTTATGTTTGTCTGGCGTCCATGGAAACCTCATTTCCACATTTTCCACCATGCCTCTGCACTTCTTGCATTTGACCTGTGCGGATTTGATGCTGACTTTCCCTTGGAAGTCACATTCTGCACCTGTATGCACATTACTGTGCATTTTTTTAACATGGCCACAACTGCATTTGAGTCTGTTTGCTGCCTGCTTGAATCGGGTCACATTTCTTACAAACCTTTTGTAGCATGATGGATGCAATCCCCCTGCGGATATAGGCTATCTTCTTCCGTGCATTTCTGACAATGTTGCATGCATGTGGTTTGGGTTTCCTAGGTATGCAGCGGGCAGGGCATTGTGGTATTGTGAAAAGAAGACCCATCTTGGGAGGCATGCCCCCAGCTACCGCCACTTCTGTTCTTCCCACATGAGCCCTTTGTATTTGCATTTTGGGAAGTGGGCCATCAGACTGGTGAATACGAAAAAACCCCCTGTTTTGTACTAAAAAAAAACCCCGTTTTGTACTAAAAAACCCCCCGTTTTGTACTAAAAAAACCTCCCTTTTGTACTAAAAAACCCCCCGTTTTATACTAAAAAAAACCCCCCGCTTTGTACGAAAAAACCCCCGTTAGTGTACTAAAAAAAACCCCCTTTTTGTATTAAAAAAAACCCCCTGTTTTGTAATAAAAACCCCCCCGCTTTGTACTAAAAAAACCCCCTTTTGTACTAAAAAAAAACCCCCTTTTTCACCACATAGAAAAATTTACGTCCGCCAAACAGGAAAAGCCCCCTTTACCATGACTCAAAGCCCTGCCTAACCCGCACACTTTTCCGCACGTTCTTTTCGGTTGAAAAATGTCCGTTGCAACTACTTGTTTCCTCATTTATGGCACCGTGTGCTCCTGCATTGCTGTATTTGGCCCCAGCTCAGCCCTCCACACACCCCCACCCACAAAAGGAAAACTGCCACATCCTGCAGGCAATATGAATGCAAAACAGCACGTAAGCATGTACTAAAGCTGAAATGCACCACACCGCTAATATTCGATTATACAATTCTTCTGTCTTTTCACATAATGGCCCCACAGAAGTCCAGTAGCAGATCGGACATGGAATACTGATCACTGACTCTGTAAGCATATAATGAAGCTGTCCCATGTCATTCAGGATGCGTTGCTTCTTTTTCCGGGTGCACAGCTCTGTGTGTGCTCCTTACCGCCCCCCCCCCCAACCTCTACCACACCCATCTGTATGCAGATATGTGGGTATTTGAGAACTGTGATTGGTGTGACTTGAGGTGCAGACTGCAACAACCCAATAAATAGGTCCCAAATGGGGGAGGTTTGGTTTGTCTGTTTGATTGGAAGAGGAAACCTGGACTTCTGCACCACATCCATTTGGCTGAGAGAACGGGTGTCCGGCACGCGCCTACTTTCAGTGCTTCTACCCAGAAAAAGCCCTCAGTGAATGAATCTTCCCTGAAAAAAAGATAGCCGCCGACAAACGCAGTCCCCAAAAATGTACTAAAAATCTCCGTAAATGTACTAAAAGCCCCCCAAAATGTACCAAACCCCCCCCCCAAAATGTCCAAAAAAACCCCCCCGAAATGTACTAAAAAACCCCAAAAAATGTACTAAAACTCCCCCCCAATTATACTAAAAAACCCCCGGGGGTTTTTTAGTATAATTGGGGGTGTTTTTTTTAGTGCATTTTAGAGTGGAGGGTTTTTTAGTGCAAAAGGGGAGTTTTTTAGTACAAAAACAGTGGGTTTTTAAGTACGCACCGGCCATCAGACAACAGGGTTCTGTAGTAATTTGATTGTTCGGCTTGGAATTGGTTGAAAATATAAATTCCCCCAAAGGGGAGAAAAAACCTCCCCAAACCGGGCGAGCCCCCGTTTCATACTATGCCCATAGGAGAAAAAAGCCACCCCAAACAGGGATAACTCCCCTTTGGGGTTGGTGAAAAAAAACCCTACTCTAAGACCCCTCGAAAATGGTTAACCCCCCCCCCTCCGGGGACCAAAACCCCCCCCACCGACTTTGCCTAATATGGCACTAGCTGACTTCAAGGAAATTGATTCCTTAGCGATGATTTTGCCTAAATCCTTCTAGTAGAATTTTTTTTGCGTTCAGGAATGGAAATCACACCCCACCGAAAATGGATGTCTGTTCTCAAAAACTCCACTAGTTGCGAAGGCGTGAGTTGAGACTGGTCAAAATGAATGACAAAACCTGCTTTCTACAATGTTCGTAGAACCTCATCGGTAGCCAAATTACATTCATAGAATCAATTCTCCGAAATCAAAATGTCTTCGACATACACAAACACGAGTAGGCCGCGTGAGCGCCATATGCCCAGGGGCACTTTGATAATGAATTGCCAAAATTGCAGAGCAACATTGAGGCCAAATGGGAGCCCAAGGAAACAGAAGTATTCGTCTCCTACTTGCACACCAACGTAGTTAGAAAAGTTGGGAAAGAGAAGACCATGGAAATAAGCATGAGATAGGTCGATCTTTGAAGCACACATGCCTTGGCGCAACTCTGGGAAGACTACACCCCAATGATCCAACTGGAACGTTTTGTTGTTGATGAACGGGTCAACTTTTTTTAGATTGGTGATGAAGCGCCTTTTGATTTTCCCATTCGGTTCTTGTTTGGAAATGACGAACCAAGGTTCAAAATACTTTATAATAAACGGGAGTGTGCACTCCACAGCGCCAATATCATAGTCGCACAAAGTTTCGCGCGCGGAAGTGAGTCCTTCGTCCGTACACAAAATGGGATGCCCCTTCATAAAGACTGAGAGCTTTATATTGGGAAAAAGCCCACGCATGAGCAAATCCAAAACACGAGGCTGGGCGTGGCGTGACCACCATTGCCACCTATTACGCAACCAGTGAGGGACCGGTTCTACCTTGGCCGCATTATCCTTGGGCGTCCCCACCACCGGAGGCTCCGGGCGCGGAAAGGCAGTAGGCACCTTTTCCTCCTCCATCCTTGCCTTTGCTTTGGTTTCGGGAACTGTCGTTTGGACGATTACCGCGGAAGGTTCGATTGAAGCGGCCTTCTCCGTTGCCCGTATCTTCCGCCATGGGCTGAGAAGAGGGTTTGGAACGCCAGAAGCGGTTTCATTCGGATTGTACTAAGTTAAGGCAAGATCCGCCTTTGAAAAAAGGAGCTTTTTGTGAGCAAGGGACTCGGGAATGGATTTAGATTTGCGGTGTTCTTGCATTCGCAAGCCTCATGATCTGCCCATAAATAACCATGGCAAGGATGCTAGTGTAGCGATTGAACATTCGCATCGCGAATGGGAATCCCAAGTTTACATGGCCATTCGTCTTTTAGTGTCATTGGGTTTGTCTATGGAAGATGATTCATCTTCCGTGCCTTTTGAGCCCGAAGCACTTTGTGGGCGCCTCTTTTTCATTCTTTTAGATTTGGCAAATTCAGTGGCAAAAGAGCACATCTTTAAGAAGGCGTGCACACTCAGCATCGTCAAGAGAATGCGTGAGTTTCTTTTAAATCTCGGAATCTTGCTTAGACAAAGATGTTTGTTGTAACTCCCATGGTATGTGTATGGACGGGGTGGAGGACGGCTTGGAATCCTCATCACTTAAAACCTTATAAGTAGCAAAAGTTGCTGCTTTAGCTGACCCCTCTAGCACTAGAGGCATAGCGGGCAAGGTCGAAAAAAGAGCACGCGCCACAAGCGCGACGTTGCAATACTCATCCAAATCCACACATAAAACACACTCTCCTGATAACTCGTAAATAAGGCGTCCCGGTGACCCCTGCCATAACCAGCCCCATTCCGTTGCTTGCCCTTCTCAACCACGGCGCTTCTAACCTCTTGGGGAACCAAGATTTTGAGATCTTACCAACATTGACCAGGGTACGTTGCAGATGTTCTCGTCATCACACACCAAAGTAGACCAAGAGTTGTCAACGGTGAAATTCATGATATAAAATGAAACTTCACACCACGCGATGTTGAAGATGTCTATAATTCCGCAATAATCCAAAAGTGATAAAAATACCTAAATAAGGTAAAATATCTAAATAAATTGGCAGGCTGGCGGTGAAGGTAAATGTTTGGACAATAGTAACCGCCAACTGTCGGCACCAAAAATCTTAAGCCGGCAACAGAGAATCTGTCTTCAAGCTCTTGGTGCTCCGGTCCCTGCCCTTCTGTTCGGGATGGCTCCGGTCCAGTTGCCGGTGACTGGGCACGGGGAGATGGTTAAACAGATATGACCTCTTAAGCACATCGGTCTGATCGGCAGAGCAAATCGGTCACATACGAGCCGCGCACTGAGCATCTGGCGCCGCAACTGTGCGCGACCACTGTGAAACTGCTTAGAATCAGTGAAATGCTTGATTTTGTAGGATCTGCGGCAGCTTACTAATTTCTTTTACCTCTCGTAGTCGCTGCTTGCAATATTTCAGGTAATGCTTGAACCATGACCTCCAACAGTGTGTCTTTACTTTATGGAGTAAGATTAGATTGCAAAAAAAAAAGAGGAACTCACTCAAATGGAGAGTATGTACGTCACATGCAAGCTATTGCAGAATGCTCTACGCAGTAAAGAACATCCCTTTGTTCCTCCTTCATGAATGTGTTTTGGTACACTCTATGGGATATGATCGGATAGGAAAGAAGGAAAGAATTCAATCAAATGGATAGCACGTATGTCATCTTGCATAAATGCTATTTTGGAGTGACTTAGGAGGTAACGAACATGCCTTTGTCCCTTGTCCAACAATGTGAAGATGATCGGATTGGGAGGAAAGAAAGATTGTACGTAATTTCACCAGAGTAAGTATGTCACCTAACATTCCATTTTTCTCGACACCCTTTCCCTTGTCTAAAATTAATTTTTAATCGAAGGATTTGAGTTCACAAATTATGGCTACAAATACCACCCGCCTTGCTTTTTCTGCACCTCTCCCTGAAACTGTTTGCCTTTTTTTTCATTCACCCTCCGTGTATAGCTTCTCAACAACATCCAAAGAAAGCCATCCATTTCCATTTTTCCATCCATCTCCCCCTCCTTTGATGAACTTAACTTTTGGTGCTCAAAACTATCCACCAAAATCTTCGTCAAGTGGTTTTCCCTTTGCCATACTTTGGAGTTCACAAATTATGGCTACAAATACCACCCGCCTTGCTTTTTCGGCCCCTCTCCCTCCAAATGTTTGCATTTTTTTTCATTCACCTCCCCCTCGTCTAACTTCTCAACAACACCCAAGAAGACCGTCCATTTCCATTTTTGCATCCATTTCCTCCTCCTGTGATGAACTTAACTTTTGGTGCTCAAAACTATTCATGTCAAGTCTTTTTTCCTCATTTGCCATACTTTTGAGTTCACAGATTACGGCTACAAATACGGCTTCTTCTGCCCTGCCTCCCAATGCCCCTCTCTCACGTTGGTGACTGCCAGAAAACATGCCTGACCCCCGACCCGGAAAGCCACTGCATTTTTACTGTGCCTATCCTCATTGCCCGCCACCAGTGCCACCCGTGCGATCAGCCAATTGTGAATCAATGACAGTGAAATGCCAAGCCCAAGAGGGTGATCCCAAGCAAAGCAACAGAGACCAAAAGATTGGTACCCACTGGCCGTATTCTTGGATTTTTGGGCTCATGTACTTCGATTAATATCCGTTTTTTCAAGCAATGGAGGGATGGAGCTTGTGCCAAACTGCTCATCACATTCGCTCATCTGCAAGGCAGAGATTTCCTGTGTTCAGTTCGGAGTCTGGCCTCCCCAGGGGCAAGCATTATGGAGCGTAATTTTGCATGATGACCCAGGAAAGGCAGGCCAATGATCCTTCTGCGGGTCTCAGCAAATCAGAGATGGCAATGCGCTGCTAATTGCAAACGAGGTGTGGTGGTTGCTTGCAATGCAACCCAATGTGCAGGTTGTCCAGATCCCGGGCCTTACTGGAAGCGCACACCGTACGCCTTTTCACAATCGTCATCGTTTCTTCGCCCATTGCCGACACCTGCTGAAGTGGAGAATACGTGGCACGTGGACATTTTGAATGGCAAACACACTGCAATGCAACTGTGGAAATTGCCTCCGCAGTATGGCACTCCCAAGTTGTTTGGTGTTTTTCGTGGATGGCTATCACGCCTTGTCACATAATGGGCATGATGCTGATTACGGGGTGTTCTGGGTGTGAGGGCATCATGTGCGTTGAACGCCACCTTGGGGATCTGGGGCCTGATTTTTGCCACATACCATTGGATACCGAGCGAGCTCATGGTGCGGGGTCATCTGGCATTGGCTGGATATTGCATGCAGCAGAGTCCTGCCACCAGGGCCCCTATTTAAGCGGTGCCCCTCATGGGACGGCCATCTTTCCCAGAGGTTGTGACTCTGAAATTATTAGAGGAATTGGTTGTTTCCAAGTTGCGAATACCGGGCGTTTGGACCTTTTTTCTGCTTTGTCATGGTTGGCTGAGTTTGCAGTCGGTGATCCTTCACCCGCCATCATCACCACAAGTGCATGAATGACTTGATGCGCTTGTAACCATGGCTTTGTGTATCGTCAGCCAATTTTTAACTGGTATGAAATGGCTGGACACATTTGGTTGGGCATTGATTGGTTTGGCGATTTCATGACCCCTATTCTTACCTTTTTCTTCTGGTCGAATCTTCCTCATTCTCTCCTACACTCAGGCGTGTGTAAGACTGCACAACCACCGAGCCATCAGTCATCGAAGCATAACTAGACGCCCGCGTGCACTGAGAATTTACCAACCTGGTCAACCTGTGATAGGAACAGCCATGGTGGAGTGGCCCAGATTGGAACTGTGGAACTAGCAAAGGCAAAGATTCGAGACTCACTGGAGGTTTGCTGTGTGCGTATAGGGATGCAGTTTGATCTGTCTTTGTCCGGTAGCGATTGCCTGTGAGAGATGAGGGTGTCGGAGATGTGAGTTCAGTTGTGCATTCACACCACTATGGTGGGGTTCTCATAGAGAGTAGTTCGGACCTAGTTGGTGCTTTCGCTTCAGTTTGCTGGCCCGATTTGTCGACAAAATCCTGTTCCACACTACAATTCTGATGCAGAGAGGGGGCATTGTAGGCGCATGGACTGGTGTGGCATAGTCTGGCATGCGGAGACCATTTGACAGCAAGATGTTCCCAATCATTTACATTGTCATCCAAGAACATTTCCATGTCGACTACTTATTTGATTTTCCTTGTCAGCATGTGACAGTGCTTCAATATGGCTGTAATCTGAGATGCAATTAGCAATTTGCAATTGCGTTGCACTTTTTTTTTGCCATTGGAGAAGTTGGTGCCAAACGTAGTGTGCAGTGCGCACTGGTTGTGGGATACCCCCCCCCCCCTCCAACTAAAAAAGTGGCAATTAAGCCCCAGCTCTCATTTTGGCCATTTTAATCCCCCAGGGGAGGTTTCCACATTTTTGGGGGGCGGGGGTTCCCCCAAGGAAAGGGGTTCTATCACCTCTTTTTGGTAGCACCCTAGAAGGCAGGAACATGTAGCCACAATCCACACCCCCTTTTTGGGTGTGACCCCGATATGGCAGGGGACATGTCGCCAAAACCCACACAGTATTTTGCTGTGGCCCCAATACGGCAGGGTTTCTGTAGCCAAAATCCACACAGTCTTGGATGTGGCCCTGACTGAAACAGCATGAGACAACCTTGGATCATCTTTCATTGCTTGCCACCATCCCCGCCCCCTGCCATTACCCCTGTTGGCCTCACGCAGTGCCAGGGCACAGCTCTGGTACATCTTTCAGGGCCTGCATTTTGTTTTTGGGAGGTGGCTGGATTGGATTTCTCAGCCATTCCCAGCCATGTTATTCAAGGGTCCCCCATAAGGTGCTGTTAAACGCTGGTGCCCTCTTTTTTTGTTGTTTGTGGCCCGTCCTTGTTTTACTTTATGTTTGTCTGGCGTCCATGGAAACCTCATTTCCACATTTTCCACCATGCCTCTGCACTTCTTGCATTTGACCTGTGCGGATTTGATGCTGACTTTCCCTTGGAAGTCACATTCTGCACCTGTATGCACATTACTGTGCATTTTTTTAACATGGCCACAACTGCATTTGAGTCTGTTTGCTGCCTGCTTGAATCGGGTCACATTTCTTACAAACCTTTTGTAGCATGATGGATGCAATCCCCCTGCGGATATAGGCTATCTTCTTCCGTGCATTTCTGACAATGTTGCATGCATGTGGTTTGGGTTTCCTAGGTATGCAGCGGGCAGGGCATTGTGGTATTGTGAAAAGAAGACCCATCTTGGGAGGCATGCCCCCAGCTACCGCCACTTCTGTTCTTCCCACATGAGCCCTTTGTATTTGCATTTTGGGAAGTGGGCCATCAGACTGGTGAATACGAAAAAACCCCCTGTTTTGTACTAAAAAAAAACCCCGTTTTGTACTAAAAAACCCCCCGTTTTGTACTAAAAAAACCTCCCTTTTGTACTAAAAAACCCCCCGTTTTATACTAAAAAAAACCCCCCGCTTTGTACGAAAAAACCCCCGTTAGTGTCCTAAAAAAAACCCTCTTTTTGTATTAAAGAAAACCCCCTGTTTTGTAATAAAAACCCCCCCGCTTTGTACTAAAAAAACCCCCTTTTGTACTAAAAAAAAACCCCCTTTTTCACCACATAGAAAAATTTACGTCCGCCAAACAGGAAAAGCCCCCTTTACCATGACTCAAAGCCCTGCCTAACCCGCACACTTTTCCGCACGTTCTTTTCGGTTGAAAAATGTCCGTTGCAACTACTTGTTTCCTCATTTATGGCACCGTGTGCTCCTGCATTGCTGTATTTGGCCCCAGCTCAGCCCTCCACACACCCCCACCCCGAAAAGGAAAACTGCCACATCCTGCAGGCAATATGAATGCAAAACAGCACGTAAGCATGTACTAAAGCTGAAATGCACCACACCGCTAATATTCGATTATACAATTCTTCTGTCTTTTCACATAATGGCCCCACAGAAGTCCAGTAGCAGATCGGACATGGAATACTGATCACTGACTCTGTAAGCATATAATGAAGCTGTCCCATGTCATTCAGGATGCGTTGGTTTTTTTCTCCGGGTGCACAGCTCTGTGTGTGCTCCTTACCGCCCCCCCCCCCAACCTCTACCACACCCATCTGTATGCAGATATGTGGGTATTTGAGAACTGTGATTGGTGTGACCTGAGGTGCAGACTGCAACAACCCAATAAATAGGTCCCAAATGGGGGAGGTTTGGTTTGTCTGTTTGATTGGAAGAGGAAACCTGGACTTCTGCACCACATCCATTTGGCTGAGAGAACGGGTGTCCGGCACGCGCCTACTTTCAGTGCTTCTACCCAGAAAAAGCCCTCAGTGAATGAATCTTCCCTGCAAAAAAGATAGCCGCCGACAAACGCAGTCCCCAAAAATGTACTAAAAATCTCCGTAAATGTACTAAAAGCCCCCCAAAATGTACCAAACCCCCCCCCCAAAATGTCCAAAAAAAACCCCCCCGAAATGTACTAGAAAACCCCAAAAAATGTACTAAAACTCCCCCCCAATTATACGAAAAAACCCCCGGGGGTTTTTTAGTATAATTGGGGGTGTTTTTTTTAGTGCATTTTAGAGTGGAGGGTTTTTTAGTGCAAAAGGGGAGTTTTTTAGTACAAAAACAGTGGGTTTTTAAGTACGCACCGGCCATCAGACAACAGGGTTCTGTAGTAATTTGATTGTTCGGCTTGGAATTGGTTGAAAATATAAATTCCCCCAAAGGGGAGAAAAAACCTCCCCAAACCGGGCGAGCCCCCGTTTCATACTATGCCCATAGGAGAAAAAAGCCACCCCAAACAGGGATAACTCCCCTTTGGGGTTGGTGAAAAAAAAACCCTACTCTAAGACCCCTCGAAAATGGTTAACCCCCCCCCCTCCGGGGACCAAAACCCCCCCCACCGACTTTGCCTAATATGGCACTAGCTGACTTCAAGGAAATTGATTCCTTAGCGATGATTTTGCCTAAATCCTTCTAGTAGAATTTTTTTTGCGTTCAGGAATGGAAATCACACCCCACCGAAAATGGATGTCTGTTCTCAAAAACTCCACTAGTTGCGAAGGCGTGAGTTGAGACTGGTCAAAATGAATGACAAAACCTGCTTTCTACAATGTTCGTAGAACCTCATCGGTAGCCTAATTACATTCATAGAATCAATTCTCCGAAATCAAAATGTCTTCGACATACACAAACACGAGTAGGCCGCGTGAGCGCCATATGCCCAGGGGCACTTTGATAATGAATTGCCAAAATTGCAGAGCAACATTGAGGCCAAATGGGAGCCCAAGGAAACAGAAGTATTCGTCTCCTACTTGCACACCAACGTAGTTAGAAAAGTTGGGAAAGAGAAGACCATGGAAATAAGCATGAGATAGGTCGATCTTTGAAGCACACATGCCTTGGCGCAACTCTGGGAAGACTACACCCCAATGATCCAACTGGAACGTTTTGTTGTTGATGAACGGGTCAACTTTTTTTAGATTGGTGATGAAGCGCCTTTTGATTTTCCCATTCGGTTCTTGTTTGGAAATGACGAACCAAGGTACAAAATACTTTATAATAAACGGGAGTGTGCACTCCACAGCGCCAATATCATAGTCGCACAAAGTTTCGCGCGCGGAAGTGAGTCCTTCGTCCGTACACAAAATGGGATGCCCCTTCATAAAGACTGAGAGCTTTATATTGGGAAAAAGCCCACGCATGAGCAAATCCAAAACACGAGGCTGGGCGTGGCGTGACCACCATTGCCACCTATTACGCAACCAGTGAGGGACCGGTTCTACCTCGGCCGCATTATCCTTGGGCGTCCCCACCACCGGAGGCTCCGGGCGCGGAAAGGCAGTAGGCACCTTTTCCTCCTCCATCCTTGCCTTTGCTTTGGTTTCGGGAACTGTCGTTTGGACGATTACCGCGGAAGGTTCGATTGAAGCGGCCTTCTCCGTTGCCCGTATCTTCCGCCATGGGCTGAGAAGAGGGTTTGGAACGCCAGAAGCGGTTTCATTCGGATTGTACTAAGTTAAGGCAAGATCCGCCTTTGAAAAAAGGAGCTTTTTGTGAGCAAGGGACTCGGGAATGGATTTAGATTTGCGGTGTTCTTGCATTCGCAAGCCTCATGATCTGCCCATAAATAACCATGGCAAGGATGCCAGTGTAGCGATTGAACATTCGCATCGCGAATGGGAATCCCAAGTTTACATGGCCATTCGTCTTTTAGTGTCATTGGGTTTGTCTATGGAAGATGATTCATCTTCCGTGCCTTTTGAGCCCGAAGCACTTTGTGGGCGCCTCTTTTTCATTCTTTTAGATTTGGCAAATTCAGTGGCAAAAGAGCACATCTTTAAGAAGGCGTGCACACTCAGCATCGTCAAGAGAATGCGTGAGTTTCTTTTAAATCTCGGAATCTTGCTTAGACAAAGATGTTTGTTGTAACTCCCATGGTATGTGTATGGACGGGGTGGAGGACGGCTTGGAATCCTCATCACTTAAAACCTTATAAGTAGCAAAAGTTGCTGCTTTAGCTGACCCCTCTAGCACTAGAGGCATAGCGGGCAAGGTCGAATAAAGAGCACGCGCCACAAGCACGACGTTGCAATACTCATCCAAATCCACACATAAAACACACTCTCCTGATAACTCGTAAATAAGGCGTCCCGGTGACCCCTGCCATAACCAGCCCCATTCCGTTGCTTGCCCTTCTCAACCACGGCGCTTCTAACCTCTTGGGGAACCAAGATTTTGAGATCTTACCAACATTGACCAGGGTACGTTGCAGATGTTCTCGTCATCACACACCAAAGTAGACCAAGAGTTGTCAACGGTGAAATTCATGATATAAAATGAAACTTCACACCACGCGATGTTGAAGATGTCTATAATTCCGCAATAATCCAAAAGTGATAAAAATACCTAAATAAGGTAAAATATCTAAATAAATTGGCAGGCTGGCGGTGAAGGTAAATGTTTGGACAATAGTAACCGCCAACTGTCGGCACCAAAAATCTTAAGCCGGCAACAGAGAATCTGTCTTCAAGCTCTTGGTGCTCCGGTCCCTGCCCTTCTGTTCGGGATGGCTCCGGTCCAGTTGCCGGTGACTGGGCACGGGGAGATGGTTAAACAGATATGACCTCTTAAGCACATCGGTCTGATCGGCAGAGCAAATCGGTCACATACGAGCCGCGCACTGAGCATCTGGCGCCGCAACTGTGCGCGACCACTGTGAAACTGCTTAGAATCAGTGAAATGCTTGATTTTGTAGGATCTGCGGCAGCTTACTAATTTCTTTTACTTCTCGTAGTCGCTGCTTGCAATATTTCAGGTAATGCTTGAACCATGACCTCCAACAGTGTGTCTTTACTTTATGGAGTAAGATTAGATTGCAAAAAAAAAAGAGGAACTCACTCAAATGGAGAGTATGTACGTCACATGCAAGCTATTGCAGAATGCTCTACGCAGTAAAGAACATCCCTTTGTTCCTCCTTCATGAATGTGTTTTGGTACACTCTATGGGATATGATCGGATACGAAAGAAGGAAAGAATTCAATCAAATGGATAGCACGTATGTCATCTTGCATAAATGCTATTTTGGAGTGACTTAGGAGGTAACGAACATGCCTTTGTCCCTTGTCCAACAATGTGAAGATGATCGGATTGGGAGGAAAGAAAGATTGTACGTAATTTCACCAGAGTAAGTATGTCACCTAACATTCCATTTTTCTCGACACCCTTTCCCTTGTCTAAAATTAATTTTTAATCGAAGGATTTGAGTTCACAAATTATGGCTACAAATACCACCCGCCTTGCTTTTTCTGCACCTCTCCCTCCAACTGTTTGCCTTTTTTTTCATTCACCCTCCGTGTATAGCTTCTCAACAACATCCAAAGAAAGCCATCCATTTCCATTTTTCCATCCATCTCCCCCTCCTTTGATGAACTTAACTTTTGGTGCTCAAAACTATCCACCAAAATCTTCGTCAAGTGGTTTTCCCTTTGCCATACTTTGGAGTTCACAAATTATGGCTACAAATACCACCCGCCTTGCTTTTTCGGCCCCTCTCCCTCCAAATGTTTGCATTTTTTTTCATTCACCTCCCCCTCGTCTAACTTCTCAACAACACCCAAGAAGACCGTCCATTTCCATTTTTGCATCCATTTCCTCCTCCTGTGATGAACTTAACCTTTGGTGCTCAAAACTATTCATGTCAAGTCTTTTTTCCTCATTTGCCATACTTTTGAGTTCACAGATTACGGCTACAAATACCACCCGCCTTGCTTCTTCTGCACCTCTCCCTCCGAATGTTTGCATTTTTCTTCATTCACCCTCACTCATCTAGCTTTTAGAAGGAGTATTCACACGAAATGCTTTCATGAAGTGATGTGATTAATGTTGTCTTGTGTGCATGCAATAGAATGCATTTGTGAGCAAGACTACAAAAATGACCTTGCAAAACACCACTTTTGGGTGTTCTGATCGTTGGGAGCACTGTCGCTGACTGCATGAGTTCATGGCTACGTAGGACTTGGACAACCGGGTCAGTGATGATGTGCTCTTGCCAAGAAGGTGCAAAGCCTCGCTCTATGTTGGGATCTACGATGGTTTGCTGGCGAATGGCGAATTGAAGTTGCCTCATGATGGCCTCCAACGACATTAGCAACAATTTCTTCGTTGGTAATATCCATTTACGCAAGACAGGTTTCCACCCAGTGATTTTGCACGGTGCTTCCGTCGCTCATGTTCTTAGGGTACGTTGGTGTCTTAGTTACGGGGACCCTACGCTCTGCAGCTTTTGATGCATCAATGACCAGTTTCTTTTGGTGTAAATGTTGTTTGCTATGTCTGTCTCACCCGCCTGTGGTGCTACAAGTGATTGTATGCGTAAATGTACCATGTTTTAAAGTTCTTCTACACCACATGTACGGGAGTGGGGCGCCATAACATGACACGAGGGGAGCCATGAGGGGAAAAAGGGGGATCCTTACACCAGTTTGGAGGCATGTTGGCGAGGTTGGTCTCATTCATGGTATCATTCAAAGATTGATGGTGTTTGGATCATTGGCAATTAGAAAAAATCAAAGGGGATGGTCGCGTTGTGTTGCTACCACCGAACAGTATGCGCTCTACAAGAAATGTGGGAGGGGAGGTGGGAGGGCATGCACATAGGCAAGTGCAAAGCATTTCAGGCTAATGTTTGAAGAAAAAGCCATGGTGTGATTCAAAGATTGACCGTGTTTGGATCATGGGCAATTAGAGAAAATGAAAGGGGCTGCTCGCGTTGTGTTGCTACCAGCCAGCAGTATGTTCTCCACAGGAAATGTGGGAGAGGAGCTAGGAGGGCATGCACATAGGCAAGTACAAAGCATTTCAGGCTAATCTTTGAAGAAAAAGCCATGATCTTGTTCAAAGAGTCCCCTCCTAGGTACCCTTTCTCCAAAATGTTGACAGAAACTCTCGGAATCGAACCGGGGAGCCCCCCGATGTTATTCCAACATCGTACGGCTACAATAATATCTTCCGCATATCATACATACATTTAACTTCAGCCGAAGCCATTTCCGAAACATTCGTCATTTGTTCAGCCCACATCACCATTTCCTCACCTCCCCACTCAACAGCACATAGTTCCTAGTGCTAGTGGGAATGGGGTTTTCTCAGCCCACGGCGCACATGTATTTTTTCGCCAACCCCACACTCACCTATGATTTTATGAAGTCGCCAGATCCCAAAATTATTGTCGCAGCGGATGCCAAAAAACCAACAGAAACTGTCGCCGCGCGCGCATTTTCACTCGCCGAGAGCAATTTTTGGCTCAGAAATCTGAAAATACGCGATTACGAAGCGCTTTTTGCGCGTACAATCGAAGATACCAACCACCCGCACCTTTTCAATCACGATACCCCGCTCGGAACTGCTCCCAAGTCTCGTAAACGGTCAATTACCTCCCAAAAAGCCACAATTTGGCCTTTTTTTGCCATTTTTTCGTCGGAAAACACATTCTATCTTGTTCCGAGAGGCTGCGGATCAATCAAAGGTGTTCCGTGGAACCACTTGACGATTTCCAAAACATAGCAACATCCACCAAGCCATCAAGCTCTCCTAACGTGCCAATCTACCCCCATTTTTGGCCCAAAATGCCACATTTTGGCCTTTTTTCACCACTCTTTCATCATAAAACACATTCTATCTCTTTCTAAGAGGTTGCGGATCAATCAAAGGTGTTTAATGGAACCACTTGACGATTTCCAAAACATAGCAACATCCACCAAGCCATCAAGCTCTCGTAACGTGCGAATCTACCCCCATTTTTGGCCCAAAATGCCACATTTTGGCCTTTTTTCACCACTCTTTCATCATAAAACACATTCTATCTCTTTCTAAGAGGCTGCGGATCAATCAAAGGTGTTCCATGGAACCACTTGACGATTTCCAAAACATACGAACATCCACCAAGCCATCTACCTCTCGTGACATGCGAGTATACCCCCATTTTTCGCCAAAACTGCCATATTTCAGCCTTTTTTTGCATGGTTACGGTCATAATATTTGGTCAATGTTGTTGCGAGAGTCCGCGAATCTTTCTATTGTGTTCCATGGAACCACTTGATGACGAGGATGTGGGTTAGGCAAATATTGGTACAATTTCCTCTCCTATATTGAAGATTATGACGCGGACGGTGCCAAAAACAGCCATGTTTGGGGGTAGTGATGTGTCCCATGCCCAGCTGCTATGTCTTGTCACGTGCCAACTTGTTGTGTCGCAGGGAGGGTTTCCATACGATGTGTTGCATGTCACACTAGGTAGGTACTCAATCCTTTAAAGTGCCATTGTTATGATATGACGAAGAGCAAGCCCCGCGTGGGCCGTCCCCGATTGGCCAATCCGTCGCTGAAGACCTTGAGGAACAGAGCTAGTGCCGCAAATGCAAACCTTAAAAGGGCACTTCCCCAGTTGGTGACTAATGCCAAAGCTCGGAATCAAAAACGTGTCAAAAATCGACAACGTGCGGAGAAAAACCCTCCCCCAGAGGTTATTGTACGCTCCTTATTGGCAAAGCATGCGGGCAAATCGACATGGAAGCAGTTTATCGATACCAAGCAGGATATCAGCGACGATCAACATCTAGGCATTTACCGCAACAAGGTTACTCGCTTGGCCAAAAGCTTAAGGGCCAATGTTGGTGGCGTGGTGTTCACGCGGCGATCGAGCCGACTCGACCCATGGAAGGCCATCCCTCTCTACTTGCAAATAGCGAACCGCGACCACTTGCACCATGAAGGTACATACAAACGCAGCATAAACATCTTCATTGATGGTTGCGAGGTGGCGTGTTACAAACCCGCTGGTGTGGTTACTCTATCTCTTACTCTACCAACGTTACGGGTTCCACATCAAGTTAGTGCTGTGCTTCGCCTGTGTCATTGGATGGGCACCGAAGAACCTAACGAGTTGAAGCTGCGGCTACGTAATCTGAAGCTAAAGGAAGTATTGACTGACGCTCAAAAGGGTGCATTTGATGGGCATAGGTATCGAATCACCATGAACTTGGATTGGAGCCTTCTAACAAAAATCTTGTGTTGGGAGCAGAGTGGTCACGAGAAAGCATGCTGGGCCTGTGTTGCGCTCCGGCGGCATTGGATGTATTGTGACTACATGAAACAACCACAAAGGCCATTGGAATCCTTCTTTGGTGGCGTATTGGGCTTTTTCTTGTCCCTCTTTGAGACAATTGACGATATCATCTATGACGTCGTCCATTGTCTTGCATTGGTACTCCGCAACATGTTGTTGCACGCTTTGGATATATGGGTGCAAGATATGAGCGCTAAGTACCCACACCTTGTTGATCCGGGATTGTTGGGTCGTTTGCGGGATGTGTACAACAAGCATCTCGAACGGTGTCCGTATAGACCTCCGGACAAGCGCGGCCCTGAGTACAAAGGTTGGTCTCCTGGAGGAAATATGTCAAAGGAACAAATTTTGTACAATGACAAATTCTGGGATGACCTGTGCGCCGTTCTTCCAACGGCTGCACATGGGCTAGATTTCGGCGCAAAACACCCCGGTGTGCCAAGTGGAAGCCCCTTGCAATGGTACTGTAGAGAGCTCCGCCGCTTGTGCGTGCAAATGTGTGCCTGGAAACCCGAAGGAGTTGAGCGGCGCACTGCTGACTGTGACCGTTTGCACCGGGTGTATCAGGCCCTTGGGCTCCCGACGGAAAGGATCACGGTCCAATGTCACTTCTTCCTCGCCCACTATGAGCCGCGGTTGCGTAGGCATGCAAACTTGCAAGGTGGCAGTAGCGAAGGTGGCGAGCATGCACATCAGACGGTGCATAGAATTGTTGCCGTGCGGAAGTCCAAGCCGAATCACAAATGTCCAGAAGGCATGAAAGAATTTGGACGGGATGCGGCTTTGGATCTAGCACTATGGGCTGAAGGTGAGATCCACCTTGAAAACGATTGTGACCACGCCATTGCATTGCCAAGTATGAGCTTGCAACAACTACTTCTTGTTTTGTGCTGCGTTGCGTTGTTTGTTCAAGGGTCACCAAGGCAAATATATCGTGCGGCACATCTCATCGTTGGATTGGGAAAATGACATATCACCCCCCCTTCCCCCCCCCCCCCCAAAAGTGTTTCTTCCGCCTACCACAAGTGAACCCTGTCTTAGGCTTGGCAATCATGTCCGGGGAGGCAGATGTACGCGACCACAAACGGTTTTGCTCCAAAGCCGAAGCCCTCAAATACCATATCAGTGATGTTTTCCGGGCAGAGGAGGAACCGGCTGAGGGGCATACCGCAGTGAAGAATGATTTGCAAATCAATTCGGTGGCCTTTGGGCTCAGTGGTCGCGTACGGGAGAAAGGCACACCACCCACCGCACCCACCCTCTTTCAAGTAGCATGGAAGGGGAAGGTTACTGGGAAAGTGTTCCCCAATGGTGAGATCGAGCTTCAGCATTCGGATGGGCCGAATAGGTACAAACCAGAGCACGTGCTACCGAAGCTCATTTATGGGATACGTGAAATCTCGCCCGCGGTAGCAATTCTGTCCGAAGACGCAAAGGCCGCTCATGCCGCTTTCAACCCGGATGAAGGAAGTAGTAGCGGGGATGTCAGTAGCGGGGATGATGCCTCTGATGAGAGTGACGGTGATTCAAAGAGAAAGCGGCCGAGCAATGCATCTCCACCATCAGCCGAGAAGAGAAAGAAGAAGCCATGCCTCAAAAAAACCGCGAAGCCAGCGGCAAAAAAGGCTGAGCGGGGGCGGAAGGCACCGGAGGAGGAAATTCGCCGCGTGCTGCAACGGGTTAGGGAAGATGGGTCATCTGCATTGGATGATACCCGAGACTGGGATGCCAAGAGCATGGCTGCACTTCTGGATGCATACGGAGCCTACCACACTAAGAGTGCCACGTCAAAAGAGATGCGGTCTGCCTTCCGTAGGGATCTCGATGATGGCCTAAGGGAGCCCTGCACTGTGCCTGCTGCACGTCCAAAGGAGGCCTGCACTTTTAAGCCTCTCTTGGGAAAGACTTCTGCGTTGTCTTTGGCGGTGGACGACGAGGACGAGGACTCAATGGATGAGTCAGGAGCTGCACCACGTGCTACCGATTCAAAGGAACATATCTTGCAAAAGACGTCTTCCTTGTCCTCCTTGTCTTCCTTGTCAATGGATGGGTTGGCCGTAGGACCCCCAAGTAGAAAGGATGAGGCACACGTCATTGCCGATAGTGACGACGCCGGGGACGGTTACATGACTGACAAGTCTGGGGAAGGGCGAGCACCAACTGCTCCGGCAAAGTCAGTCACCCCTCCGTTGTCCCGCACCCTCTTCCCGGGAAAGCATGACAGAAGGGATGGCCACAAGCATGATGATGATGATTACTCCGATATCCTTGAACCAAGGGATGGCGACAATCATGATGATGATGATGACCTCGAAATCCTTGACGATGGCGACAAGCATGATGATGAGGACCCCGATATCCATGCTTTGGTGCGGCGAAAGGCCTTCTCTCGAACAGGTGACGTGTTGAACAAGTGCACAGTCAAAGCACGCAGTTTGCGAGTGGAATCATTTGAATATATGTGGCCCGACCTTGGAGAGATGCGGCTGCACCCAGCCGCACTTGAGGACGAAGCCGATGAATGGCAAGAGCACGTGCTGCAGTCCATTACGGCTCAAAGGACGACATATGGGCTGCCCTTGCAAGGTGTTTACTTTGGGCGCCTGAAGGGCAGCCGTGAAGGCTCATTCACCAATTTTTGGGCCGAAAAGCGTTCGGGATTGACGGTCTTTGTGCCACTAGGCCTACCGAAAGGGACTTCATGGAAGGTGAAGGTCATCTTGAGCAGTGGAGAGTACACATGGGAAGTTGGTGACCGTGATGATTTCCAAGTTCCTGCTGAAAATGCTCGCTCACTTCTTCATCCAGCTGGTCGCCCCGCGTACTTTCTGGCGATGCAGTTTGGAGATGCTGAACACCCATTGCCAATGGCCATTGATTCCCCACGTGATGTATGTAGTGTGCAGTGTGCGAATTATAATCTATGTGTATTTGGCGAACATTGCACCTGACAGGTTCATGGCCTGAAGAGTGTTTTTCTTCTTGTGTTGTGCCTACATGTGTCATCTTTGCCTTCTTACTTTGTCTCTCCTCTCCCATATGGGCCGTAGCAAATGAGGTTGGAGAATCTTCCAAAGAAAGGATATAGTGGGCGAATTTTTCAATTTTTAGGCATAGTGTGCAACTCCCATCTCCCAATGCGGTAAATTAGACCAGAACACAACAACACCGCAGAGCACAACACCGCAGAGCTCTTTTTCCTTTTGCCTATAGGTCCATGAAGTCAACAGGCGAAGGCCCACTTTGCCTGCAGCACCCCAGGGCCCACGGAGGTCGGATCGCGTGCACCTTGCTGACGCGGCGCCCAAGAAGGATGATGGTGCGAAGAAGGATGATGGCGCCAAGAAGGATGATGCTCGCAAGCGGGATGCTGCACATGCCAAGGAGCTCAAGGCGCACGCAGCTGCCGCCACTGCTGCACATGCCAAGGCCAAGGCGGAAGCGAAGCTCGCTAAGGTGGCGAATGCAAAGGCGGCCAAGGCATTGAAGGATGCGGCCAAGGAGCGCGCCGAGAAGGAGGCTTGCAAGAAGGAATTGGCTTCGCAAAAAAGTTTGCTGGCGGCAAGGGCCAACCGCCTGAGTGAGATGGAGAAGGAATTGGACGACCTAAGGCGTAGTAAGAGTTCGGACAAGAATTCGGGTGCAAGCACGGCACAGGGCATGGGCAATGAGCCCCGCCATGGCGTGGTGCAGGGCACGAACATGGGAACGGGCACCGGGCAGGGTCATGGCATGGTGCAGGGCACGAACATGGGAATGGGCACCGGGCAGGGTCATGGCATGGTGCAGGGCATGGTGCAGGGTGGTGGTGCGGGACAGGCCATGGGAATGGGGATGGGGATGGGGATGGGGCCAAGCATGGGCATGGGCATGGGCATGGGCATGGGCATGGGTATGGGTATGGGGCAAAACTCAAACATGCCTATGGGCCCGAACATGGGCATGGGGATGGGGTCAGGCATGGGCATGGGTGTGGGCATGGGACAAAACCCTAACATGCTGATGGGCACAGGCATGGGCGTTGGCGTGGGGCAGGGCATGGGCATGGGTACGGGTATGAGTATGGGGCAAGGGATGGGTATGGGTACCGGGATGGGGCAAGGGGTGGGTATGGGACAGGGCATGGGTATGGGACCTGGGATGGGTATGGGTGCGGCAATGGGGCAAGGCATGGGTATGGGTATGGGTATGGGCATGGGGCAGGGCATGGGCATGCACCAAAATAGGTGGTGCTGAGCCCAGGCTTAGATTTCGGATTCATAAATTCCCTGCTGTTGTAGTTTCAAAGGCGTCTTTCTCTGTGTATGGTGAATTGTACCAGTGGAGGATGGAAGTCTCCGTCTCAAAAGCATATTCATATGCCACACACAAGCAAAAAGGTGAGGAAGGTGTGAAGACAACAGTGCCTTCTGTGGCTGCACAGCTGCTCCACTTTCTGTGGCAGTGCTTTAGTTTACCATTTATTTTCTGCGTCCAACAATCACTGCATGGTTCATCCTGTATTTGATTGTGACAGGCTCCGAAATCTACCACAATGCAAGATTCCATGGGCAATGACTATGCTGTGCCAAAGAGTGGCCTATTGTTCCACAAGAGTGTCTGGATAGTGTCTGGATCTCATTTACATGCAGGCCTCTCCCACTTGTCTATTGTCTGTTGTCTGTTGTCTGTTGCCTGCCGTCAGTTGAGCGTTGTCGTCCATTGTATGTTGTCTGTTGTCTGTTGTCTGCGGTCTGTTGTCTGTTGCCTGCCGTCAGTTATACGTCGTCGTCCATTGTCTGTTGTCTGTTGTCTGTTGTCTGTTGTCTGTTGTCTGTTGTCTGCGGTCTGTTGTCTGTTGCCTGCCGTCAGTTGTACGTTGTCGTCCATTGTTGTTGTCTGTTGTCTGTTGTCTGTTGTCTGTTGTCTGTTGTCTGTTGTCTGTTGTCTGTTGTCTGCGGTCTGGTCTGTTGCCTGCCTGTTGTCTGTTGTCTGTTGTCTGTTGTCTGTTGCGTGTCGCCTGAGGTAAATTGGACGTCGTCCAGTGTTGTCTGTTGTCTGTTGTCTGTTGTCTGTTGCCTGTCGTCAGTTGAACGTCGTCGTCCAGTCGTGACTAGCTCTATTCCTGCGATTCATTCAGAGTTCCTTCAGACGTGGAATCTTGGGGGTGTCCGAGTGCATGTTCCAATTTGCTGATGTGTTGCACGTCTCAGGAGTAAGAAAGTTCATACAGACCAATTTCTGGATCGAATTCAATCAGCATTCTGCATCCTGCGATTCATTCAGAGTTCCTTGAGACATGGAATCTTGGGGGTGTCCGAGTTGATCAGCTTTGCCTTCGCCAATGTCAGCTTTGACTCCATTTGTCCATTGGCGGCATGTTCCAATTTGCTGATGTGTTGCACGTCTCAGGAGTAAGAAAGTTCATACAGACCAATTTCTGGATCGAATTCAATCAGCATTCTGCATCCTGCGATTCATTCAGAGTTCCTTGAGACATGGAATCTTGGGGGTGTCCGAGTTGATCAGCTTTGCCTTCGCCAATGTCAGCTTTGACTCCATTTGTCCATTGGCGGCATGTTCCAATTTGCTGATGTGTTGCACGTCTCCGATGAGTTTGTTTGTGCGCCTGTTGTATCTGTGTCAAATGGGAAGGATACATGTTGCAATTTGCTGATGTGTTGCACGTCTCAAGAGTAAGAAATTTCTGGAGCCCGTCTTCGCCAAAATTTGACATTTTTCGTCAAAAATGGGCCAAAAAAGGCCATTTTTTTGCCAAAAATAGGTTTTTTGCCCTGTTGTGGACTGGCAACGACCCCCCCCCCCCCCCTATTTTGAGGGTGCCCAATACAAAAAAACACGTCTCAGGAACAAACAAGTTCATACTGACCAATTTCTGGAGCCCGTCTTCGCCAAAATTTGACATTTTTCGTCAAAAATGGGCCAAAAAAGGCCATTTTTTTGCCAAAAATAGGGTTTTTGCCCTGTCGTGGACTGGCAACGACCCCCCCCCCCTATTTTGAGGGTGCCCAATACAAAAAAACACGTCTCAGGAACGAACAAGTTCATACTGACCAATTTCTGGAGCCCGTCTTCGCCAAAATTTGACATTTTTCGTCAAAAATGGGCCAAAAAAGGCCATTTTTTTTGCCAAAAATAGGTTTTTTGCCCTGTCGTGGACTGGCAACGACCCCCCCCCCCTATTTTGAGGGTGCCCAATACAAAAAAACACGTCTCAGGAACGAACAAGTTCATACTGACCAATTTCTGGAGCCCGTCTTCGCCAAAATTTGACATTTTTCGTCAAAAATGGGCCAAAAAAGGCCATTTTTTTGGCCAAAGATAGGTTTTTTTTGCCCTGTGATGGACTGGCAACGACCCCCCCCCCTATTTTGAGGGTGCCCGATACAAGAAAAAACGTCCCAGGAGCAAACAACCTCATAAAGACCAATTTCTGCAGCCCGTCTTCGCCAAAATTTGACATTTTTCGTCAAAAATGGGCCAAAAAAAGGCCATTTTTTGGCCGAAAATAGGTTTTTTTGCTCCGTGGGGGACTGGCAACGACCTCCCCCCCCTATTTTGAGGGTGCCCAATACAAAAAAACACTTCTTAGCATCAAGAAAAGTCATACAGACCAATTTCTGCAGCCTGTCTTCGCCAAAATCTGCCATTTTTTGTCAAAAATGTGCCAAAATTTGCCATTTTTTGGCCCGAAACAGGTTTTTTCGCCCTGGCGGGGACTTCCAAGACCCCCCCCCCTATTTCAAGGGTGCCCGATGCAACAAAAACGCGTCACAGGAGCAAAGGAATGCACATGGACCAGTTTTGGCAGCCTCTCTCCGCCAAAATGTCACATTTTTCGTCAAAAATCAGCCAAAATTAATTTTGGGATGAGCCTGCTTCATAAAATCATAGGTGTAACAGAAAGCTACAAGACATTGCGCGCCCCCATACATACACTCAGTGTTAGCGGGTATGTTAACATTGCCTTAATGCCCCCAGTCTTTTCCCAAGGTGTACGGAATGAAGGAGAGCCCCGTGCTCAGGGGTGATACCGTTATCATAGGTGCACGCATCAGTGTGACACCCGGGGGTGGGTCGGAAAGCTAATACGCCATTACCCCCAGACCCCCCTGCCTATGCACGCACACCCTACACATACCACATCCTAGCCAGAATTCCTTACCATTTTTGTTTTCAACAACCTCTATTGTTGGTTCTTTACATCTTGTTGTCCGGGTTGAGGAGAAGAAGGCCGTGCGTTTGGGTTAAGAATAGAGGCGACTGGCCTCCCACAGAGGAAAAAACTCCAGGAGACCTAAGGCCAGGTGAACGCATCGGTGCCGCCCCCTCCATGAGACAACAGGGAGCCCGAGGGTATAGGGTAGGCCAGGCGGAGGAGCCACACACAGGCACACATGTGTATTTGCAGTGCTGGTGCTGTCAGAATATACAGCAGTGGTTTTCGGAAACACAGGCATAACAAAATGGATGGTTTTCTTTGATGTTGTTCAGAAGCTAGACGAAAGAGAGGCGAATGAAAAATGCAAAGATTTGGAGGAAGAAGTGCATGTTCATTTTATTGAAAATGTATTGTAGACATGAAAAAGGGCATGAAGAAAAATGGCAATGGATTTTTTTCATGTAGCAGGAACAACAGCATGTCCTTTACTCTTTCTAACACTTTGCAATACCATTCATACAAGGTGACATACATACTCTCTATTTGGGGATTCTCTGTTTTTCTCTCCCATCGGATCACATTCCACAAAGGTGAGAGAAACACGCTGTTGGAAGGGGAACAAAGGCATGTTCCTTAATCCTTACAGCCCTCTGCAATAGGATTCACGCTAGGTGACATATTTACTCTTCATTTGGTGAAATTCCTTCCTCTCTTCCCGATCCGATATTCACATGGTTGGACAAGGGACAAAGGCATGTTCTTTACCTCCTAAATCACTCGACAATAGCATTCATGCAAGATGACATACGTGGTATCCATTTGATTGAATTCTTTCCTTCTTTCCCATCCGATCATATCCCATAGAGTGTACCAAAACACACTAGTGAAGGAGGAACAAAGGCGTGTTCTTTACTGTGTAGGGCATTCTGCAATAGCTTGCATGTGACGTACATACTCTCCATTTGATTGAGTTCCCTTTTTTTTTTTGTAATCTAATCTTACTCCATAAAGTAAAGACACACTGTTGGAGGTCATGGTTCAAGCATTACCTGAAATATTGCAAGCAGCGACTACAAGAGGTAAAACGAAAGAGGTAAAACGAATTAGTAAGCTGCCGCAGATCCGACAAAATGAAGCATTTTACTGTTTCACATTGGTTGCGCATATTTCAAGGGCTGTTGGGGTGTCATTTGCACCAGATGCTCAGCGCGCGGCTCCTAGGCCTATCTAACTGATCTGCTCAGCCGATCTGACCGATCTGCTCAAGAGGTCGTATCTGCTTAACCATCCCCTGGGCACGGCCTGCGCGCACCCCTATTTCGAGGCCACCCCTGCGGTGACGGTATGCAGACTGCGGCCCTAGCAGACTGCGAAAGACTCTGCACGAACAGGCGACACGCGTAACTGAAAGAACCACCGCAACTGACAGAAAGGTATGAATTTTGTGTTGTTGTTCTAATCACTGCAAGAGTTTCGAATTTCGGCTTCTGGCTGGACATCTCATAGTAGCGTTCAGCTGCTCTTACAATTTCCTCGGTGAAATCGCCTGTTTAAATCCTTACTCACAGATGTGTGATTGGCGAGCGTTGCCCTTCGCTACGCTTTTTTCAACACGTTTAGGGC